>BMAO01010544.1:0-32369 GCA_019973975.1 Trichonephila clavata | reverse complement strand
TCAGCAGATCCAGTTTCCAGATCCACCTGTGGAACTTCGTTTGACCATTTAATGTCAAACGCATTTGGAGACTGCTTGGTGCCTGAACAAGTGATGGAAGCCCCCCCCCATGCACAAGAACCCAGCTGATTCATACGGTGCCTTCCCTCTTTGATCCAAATAATGACATTATATCGTTTTTGGACCATTTGAAGAGGGGTTGGCCATGGAGCAGCCGGAAGCACCCCTGGATTTGACAATGCCCAGAATGAACCCTATGAAAAGATACACTGTTGGGTTTAAAGTGACAGAACCTCTAAATTTGTGTTGCAAATAAATCTTGGCAGTTGTGTATGTAATATATTGTAAATAATGATTGTTTTGTACATAATTTTTTGTAAATAAAAAAGATTGTTTTATGGAAACAAGTCTGATTTTTTTGTCCAAAAAAATACCAACCTTGACACATTACACAAGAGGATGTAAGAAAAAATGGTTTCGGTACAAAATTTATTGGACCAGTGTCGTTCTCGCACTACGATTGTTTTTGGAATCTGGGTCGGTGGCCGGATCGAGTTACATATTTCGAGCAAGACTATCCTTACACCATTATTTTGAGCCCAATTTTGGTGTGCACGTTCCTCGGTCGTTTGGAAAAACAGTGGTCGTGTTTACGAGTCATTTGGATTTGACGTGGGATCCAGGAGTCGAGTTGAGATTTTTTCAATTGGGTCGTCCCCCGTCTCGCCGAGTTTGGGAGGCGTATCAACCCCACAATAAGGAGGCGTACGCGTTGAATCTCACGCAATGCACGCGTTTGGTGGATGTGTACGTGACATTATTAACGTGGTTGGATGATTGGGAAATGCATCGAGATAAACACCTCCCTTGGCGTCTGCTGATGCCCCAACCTTGGAAACGGGCTTTGGAAAAACACGTGGAGCGCTCGCATCAAAAGGCCTTGGCACATGGAATGCCAGTTGACGTCACGCTCCTCGAGCATATATAACGCCAGCCTCTAGCCAGCAGAATTATTCTCTCTCAGCAACATGTCGAATCAACCCGCCTATTTTGCCCATGCCAGCGTGTTGCACCACCTGGGCAAACCAGTGCCCATCGAGCTATCGATTGCCACCATTCCCAGGGATGGCAGTGATCCCGAAGTGCTCTGCATTACGGTGAACCACGAGGACCTGACCTCCACGCCAAAGACATGCGTTCCAATGCCTGCAAAAACGCCCGTCTTCGTCTGGTGCGCCCGCTGCCCAAGAGTGTGCCGGCGCAATGGTTGCGATATTGCGTGAGGGGCATGTTTGACCAGCTGTCCCAAGGTAGAAAAGGCCTCATCGTAGTCAAAAACCCAAAGCAGCAAAAAACATTCAAAGAGTTGGGACTCTCCACCATGGCTCTGGAGGTGCTGCCCAAATTCAACACCCTGTGTGATGGAACCTTTCCCAACCCCATGCATGATGACCTCCACGAAGAAGGGGACGTGTCTCATTGTACCATGCTGAAATCGTTTCAATTTGCAAAATATCTGCAGCAGTTCAACATGCTGCAGGCGGAATGGAGCTCCAAAGTTTAAGCTTTGGTAGAGTAAAAAAAATTGCTCATGGGGCCCAAAAAAGGGGGACCGAGTCGACACAAGAGTCGACTCGGTCCCCCTTTTTTTGGGTTAAGGAAGGTGCCAACGTTGGAGGGCTTCTCTTTTAAAACTTGTACTAAAAAGAGGCCACAAGATTTCTACCAAGGATGGATAGATTTAATCGAAAGGTGCCTGATGGCGCGTGTAGTTTTTGCATGGTCCTGTTGGATAGAATCACCCAATAGATATCTCATGATATGGATAGTGTTTCAATGTTGGATAGAATCAGTCAATAGGTATCTCATGATATGGATAGTGTTTCAATGTTGGATCAGTAATCCAATATAGATGCCTCATGATATGGATAGTGTTTCAATGTTGGAGAGTATCAGCCAATAGATTGGAGAGTATCAGCCAATAAGGATCAATTCACGTGACTCTAAAGAGTATAAAAGGCGAGACATCAGCAGACAGAGACATTCTCTCTCAGAGTTCTCTCAAAGCAACATGTCTCAACTAGCCTTCTTCGCCCATGCTAATGTATTTCATCATGGAGGCAAGCCTGTACCAATCGAATTGTCCATTGCCACGATTCCGGAGGATGGAAAGGACCCAGAAGTAATTTGTATTACGGTGGATCACTGCAACCTAATTACCACCTCGAAAGACTGTCGGGCCAACCGTTTTATTAACGAGCGCCTCAGTTTGAAGAGCCACATCCCTGGATCTGTGCCACTGGAATACCTGTCCTTTTGCGTCAGGGGCAAATTTTGCCACCTGGCGCAAGGAAATCAGGGACTCATCGTTGTCAAAGGGTCGGACCAGCGTAAAATTTTTGAGCAGCTGGGGATCTTTACAATAAATTTGGAAACTTTGCCAAAGTTTCAGGACTTGAACGATCGTGCTCTACCAGATCACCTGCACGATGAGGTGCATGAATATTCTGACATTTCCGAGTGCACTATGGTAAAGTCATACCGTTTTGCCAGATACCTGCAAAACTTTAAAAAGCTGCACGCCGAATGCAACAGACAGATGGCTGATCTGGTAGAGTAAGTGAGAAAAATTGAAATATGGAACTGTAAATATGGAACTGTAAATATTGAACTGTAAATATTGAACTGTAAAAATGCCCATGGGCCCAGAAAAAGGGGGACCGAGTCGACACAAGAGTCGACTCGGTCCCCCTTTTTTTGGGTTAAGGAAGGTGCCAACGTTGGAGGGCTTCTCTTTTAAAACTTGTGTTAAAAAGAGGCCACAAGATTTCTACCAAGGATGAACAGATTCAACCTAAAGATGCTTGGCGACACTTTTATTTTTTTGCACGGTCCTGTTAGATAGAATCAGTCAAAAAGTGCCTAGTGATGCTTGTATTTTTTGCGAGGTCATCACAATGTTGAATCAATAAGACAATAGATATCTCATGATATGGATAGTGTTTCAATGTTGGATCAGTAATCCAATATAGATGACTCATGATATGGATAGTGTTTCAATGTTGGAGAGTATCAGCCAATAGGAATCGATTCACGTGACCCACCAGAGTATAAAAGGCGAGCCATCAGCAGCCAGAGACATTCTCTCTCAGAGTTCTCTGAAAGCAACATGTCTCATCTAGCCTTCTTCGCCCATGCCAATGTGTTTCACCGTGGAGGCAAGCCTGTGCCCGTCGAATTGTCCATTGCCACGATTCCGGAGGATGGAAAAGACCCAGAAGTAATTTGCATCACGGTGGATCATTCAAACCTAATCACCACCTCGAAAGACTGCCGGGCCAACCGTTTTATTAACGAGCGCCTCTGTCTGAAGAGTCACATCCCTGGATCTGTGCCATTGGAGTACCTGTCCTTTTGCGTCAGGGGTAAATTTTGTCACCTGGCGCAAGGAAATCGAGGCCTCATCGTGGTCAAGGGAACCGACCAGCGCAAAATCTTTGAAAATCTGGGGCTGTTTACGATAAACTTGGAGACTCTGCCAAAGTTCCAGGACCTCAATGACCGAACTCTACCAGATCACCTGCACAATGAGGTGCACGAATTCTTTGACATTTCAGAGTGCACCATGGTGAAGTCTTATCGTTTTGCCAGATACCTGCAGCATTTCAATAAGCTGGAGGCTGAATACAATAGACAAATGGCGGATCTGGTAGAGTAAGTGAGAAAAATTGAAATTTGAACTGTAAAAAAATAGACTAAAGTGTAAAAAATTGAACGGAATTCTAAAAAAAAATTGACTGAACTTTTAAAAAAATGGACTGAATTGTAAAAAAAAAGGGATGGAATTGTAAAAAATTGGACGGAACTGTAAAATATTATACTGAACTGTAAATACATATTGTACTAAACTGTAAATACATATTGTACTAAACTGTAAATACATATTGTACTAAACTGTAAATAAATATTGTACTAAACTGTAAATATTGTACTGAACAGTAAATATTGAACTGAACTGTAAATATTGAACCGAAAAACGGGGGACTGAGTCGACACAAGAGTCGACTCGGTCCCCCTTTTTTCGGGTTAAGGAAGGTGCCAACGTTGGACGGCTTCTCTTTTAAAACTTGTGTTAAAAAGATGCACAAAAATACGTTAAAAGATTAGTTTCAAGGTTGAAAAGCGTCAACCAATAGAAATCGTTTCACGTGACACCACTAGAATATATAAAAGGCAAGCAGCTAGCAGCCAGAAATCAGAGTGCTTCTGAATGCAGTCAAGAGTTTAGAAATTTTGTTTTTGGTTAAAACTGTCAGGTTTGGGTTTGTATTGAATATTTCAAATCTGGCAGTTTTGACGGAAAAAGAATTTCCATGGCAACAGGTAAATGCTAAATGTTTTTCGTTAAGACTTTCAGGATTTGGCGTAATGTTGGAAATTCGCAGATTCTGCAAGTCTTATCGGTAAATGTTTTTAGCCAAAATCTTCAAAAATCCGAAAATTGGGGGACCGAGTCGCATGTCGACTGGGTCCCCTTTTTTTCGGGCCAAATTATCCACCAAGATTAGAATGCATCTTTTTAAAAACTTGACACAAAAAAATTGGACTCGCCTGCTGGCTGCCAGTTGAGTCCTCCGTGTTTCCTAGACACGCCAAGATTATAAAGTCGTGAGATGGGTCGTCCCCAATTTTCTAACAAGATACACACCCATATTGGAATGATTCTGTCTCTTCTCGACATACCAACGTTGCATTGTCTACATTTCATGGGTCGCTGCTTTGACCAAGCTTGACATGTCTCCATTTCATTTGTGTATCGCCCCTGACATGTCTCCATTTCATTTGTGGATCACCCCCCGTTTTAAATCATTCGTCTGGGATGGGCTGAAAAATTTTCTCGCCTCCATCAAAAATATTTTTCGGAGGAATTTGAAAAAAGTTTCGATATGGATATTGAAGAGAAGTTCAAGACGCTTTGAGGGGATACTCAAAAAGGGTCGTTTTCCATTTTCAATCATTTTTTGAAAGGGTCACGGTGCTCAACTATTTATTCGACCGACTGTATACTCAAATCTAATCTTCAAATCTAATATTCCCGTCTAAATAATCTCAGCTATCAGAATTGAGAAGAAGACGAACTCTTACTAACATCAGGTCGGTACTTAATCTAATCCCTTTGATTCCTTTAATGATTAACAATATCAAATACTATCTAATACGTGATAAGCTTGCTGAAGAAATCCGTAGATGATACTTACATTTAGTTTGGCAATTCCTTCTCCTTTCTTTCTTACTAAATCTAGACTTTATATAGTCGAACTCATTAGAATATCACTATCTCGTGTTTTTCCCGAGGAGGCTGTGAAATAGAATAATTGCTGGCCCCAAAGTTACCCAAGAGGATTAATAGAAGATTGACGCGGATAGACCCGTCACAGCCACCTCAAGAAAAAAACGGGATTTATAAAAGGGTCTCAATGGCCCGATATAAATTACGTTGAAAATTTTAAGTTTTAACTTATCTAGACATCCTAAATTTTAGTTTAGCAAAAACTTTTATAGAACAATACGCTAAAGAAACACTCAAAACTACTAGCTCAAAATTTATAGTCACTCCTAGCTTTTAACTTTTACATTCATTATATAAGGTGTACCCCATTTTGGGAGAGGACCAAGGAAAAACCTCCCACTGGAGGAAAAAACCCGGCCGTACACAACCCGTAATCTTAGATATTTTAAATATATCCTTGGTTTACATAACTATTATCTTCGACACATAATCTTCAAAACATCAGGGTCAGCCACCCTGAAATGAGAACTGGATCAGTGGACGTACAAAAAAAATGTTTGGACACTTTATACACACAACAACATTGAATTCACACTTATTAAAATTGTCAATTACTTTACAAATTTTATCTGGTTTCTAATAATAAAACTCCAATTCTAATCGCGTAGCGCTGTTAGTGTTGTGGTTAATTTCCTCTCTCTACGCTGCGGGTCCCCAAAACCAGATATATACTAATATACACTTCAATATGTTTATATATACACAATTATATACAATTTTCAAAATATTCAATATAAACAAACAATACAATGAATTCTCGCACGCTTAGCCAAGCCTTTAGATAAGGTAAACAAATGTAAACATACCGTATGCTTTTCACAATTTAGAATATATTTAAATATACAAAGGTCATTTCACTCAACGTAGTGAGACTTTTGCATTAGACAACATTATTAACAAAACGAGACTTGCTTCTTGCAAAAATTCAACCGGCTGCCTGTCAGTAAAAATATAAATGAAACAATACATCCTGACTAATGTATTGCTCCTCTTCTTTCTCTAATGTCTCCTATCTGCACCTCCAATGACGTGGACCTTCTGCTGGGTTTACTCCCTCCTGGCTCCAGGCAGTCTGGTCTATATTCTCGGTGACTCCTCAAGTTGTAGTTGTGACCTCGTCTTTCTTGATCTCTTCTAGATGGGGTGAATCTTTCATGGCCTGCCAATAATCCTATTGGTGATCTTGATCAGGCTTTCGCATAGACTTCTCCGCCGTCCTTGGAACTGCTGAGGTTGGACCTTTTCTGTTGGCGATCAATTTCTGAAACTAGTCTACTGTAGCGATCTTCGACTTTATTTCTCTTCCTTGTCAGCACATTCGACGAGATGGAGGACGGGAACCTTCGTTTGTAGACTTCTCTATAGATATTTGCTCTTTTACTCCTCGGCACCTCTGGAAGTGACTCTTGTTTTCTCTTAAATCTTCTGGAGTGCTGGTTTTTCACTAATTTTTGTTGTCTCGTTTGTGATAGCGAGTCAGTTAATGCCCTCTTGTACCGACCCTTATTCATCTCGTGTCCGCTCCCCCTTGTTTCTCTATGCTTACTTTTATTTCCAACTCTACCATTTTCTTTTCCCTCCTGTCTTCTACCAGACCCATTACTCTTAGAACCTTGTGACCTGTCTAACCCATATCTACCATCCTCAAAATTATTTGACTGATACTCGGATCCTCTACTAATTGAACAATCTGCTTCCACTAAACTTTCATCGCTTTTTCTCTGATGGTAAATTCGAACCGGATCTATATTGACTGTAGTTCTTCTACCTGCTTTCCAAATTACAACATTATTGTTTTTAACACTCACAACTCTAAAAGGACCGTCTAACTTAGGGCAGAACTTAGCAACCACCTTTTTACTGGCTGAACAAATAGGGTGAATTTAGACCAACACTAAATCATCCACCTTAATGTTAATTTCACGTCTCCTTTTATTGCAATATTTTGCCCACTTTTCTTGCTTTTTCATTGTATTCTCTGCCTAGCTTCCTCAAACACCTTTTCAATATTCCCAACCACAAATTCTGTACCATCTGTGACCATCACAAGTTTTTGAAATGGGGTAGTAATTTTCCTGCCCAAAAATAATTCTGCTGGGGTCTTTCCCGTGGTTTCATGGACTGCCGTTCTTAATGCGTATGCGAATTCATTTAGAAACCTATCCCAAGATTCATGATTATAGTTTACAAAAGATGCAATCATTTGTAATAAATCGCGATTTACACGTTAAGTTCGATTTGATTGAGGTCGATACACTACTGTTTTGACATGCTTTATATCTAATCTCTCACTTAAATGTTCAAAAACTTCGGATACAAATTGGGGGCCGTTATCGCTGATCAATTTGACTGAAGATCCAAATCGCGAAATATAATTTTTGAACAGGTCATTGGCGATTATTTTTTCGGAAGCCTTTCTGGGGGGTATTATTTGTAACCACTTCGTAAAATGATCCGTTATTACACAAATATATCGATATCTTTGGGGTTTCAATGCTGGGTAGGGGCCTAATAAATCTAATGAAACTATTTCGTTCGGATAATTAGTTACAATCAGTATTAAATGACTGGCTGGTAACGCGTTCTTATAGTTAAATTTTTGGCACGTCTCGCATGTCAAAACATAATTATGTATCTCCCTACGCATGTGTGGAAAATAACATGCATCCTTCAAGCGTAAATATGTTTTCCGTATTCCAAGATGTCCAGCCATAGGGTTATCATGAAATTCGTGCATTATCGCACCTCGCATCGATTTTGGAATATATACTCTCATTTCTCCGAGACAGGATGCGTACTTCGCATAAAATAACAATCCTTCAATAATTTTAAAATCCTGGGACCAGTTCCCACAGACCCCCGCATTTACTGAAATTCATCGGGGTTTTCTAAGCATCTATAAATATGACCCAGCTCGGGGTCCTTCTTTTGTTCAACTATCAATTGTTCCCTTGACGAAAGTACCAAATCTCTAATTACTGCACAAGTTATATTGCTATCCTCAAAATTTTCCACAGGGTTCCGCGACAACAGATCTGCCACAACATTTTGAACACCTGGTCTGTGTTCCCATTCAACATTAAATTCGGCTTGCTTTGTATTTGAAAGATCAATTTCTATATTCTCCTCAACGTCTTTTATTTCTTCGATTTGCGAATCCGGAATCGCTAAAGACTTTTCCTCGAAATTCATAGTAATCTTTGCGTTTCTTATAAAATCGACGCCTAAAATGCATTGATATTCGAGATCTGCCAATGTGTGAAAATCCCATTTTTTTGTGAATTCTCTGATTCGAATTTCTAATTCTATTGTTCCTACATTGTTGCAACAGGCACCCTGAGCCGTTATAACTTTCGCATTTGATTTTTTATGGGTTTATAAGAAAAATATGCCCTATACGTTTCTTCAGAGATGAACGACTTTTTGGCTCCAGTATCCCATAATGCCTTAGTGAAGATGTTGTTCACTGAAATTGGCACATACGGGAGTACTACAGGGGACATCCTTAAGGCAGAAACCCTTATAGGAGGTTTCTCATCAACATGCGATCGATCTTGATTTCGAACGCTTAAAAAGTTAAAATTTTTATGACTACCCCTATTCTATCGATTATTCGACCCCCGTTTAAAATTATCACTCAAACCCCTATTTCTATATTGATCTCTTCCACCATGACTTACGAATCCGCGATCATTCCTATCAATACGGTTCCTGTTCTCGAACCCTTGATTGTCATAGTTCCCCTGAGGTCTCGTCCCATAGGAAGTTCTTTTACCCTGCCTCCTATCATTTTGACGTTCGACTACCCCAGTATTTCTCCAATTTCTATTAGTACGACCCTCGTTACACCTCCTACTCACATCTCAAGCTCGTCTTTCACTATTATTATTGCTCGAACTCGGATTGTCTCTCCTCAAATATCTGTCCTCATACTTAGATATCCTCTGAAGCAACTGCAATTGAGTAGTTGGAATTCTAATCTCAATATATTCCATCAACTGCGGTTCCAAACGGGCAAGCCTCCTTTCATAGCCTCCTCGGAAAAAACACGAGATAGTGATATGCTAATGAGTTCGACTATATAAAGTCTAGATTTAGTAAGAAACAGAAGGAATTGCCAAATTAAATGTAAGTATCGTCTACGGATCTCTTCAGCGAGCTTAGCACGTATTGGATAGTATTTGATATTATTAATCATTGAAGGAATCAAAGAGATTAGATTTAGTACCGACCTGACGTTAGTAAGGGTTCGTCTCCTTTGTCAATTCTGATAGCTGAGATTACTTAGTAGGGAATATTAAATTTGAAGGTTAGAATTGAACGTTAGATTTGAGTATCAGGATTAATATAGGGATTAGATAATCACTCCAGGGTTTTGACTTATAGTTTGAACTTGTGCTTGTTAATTGTATTTGTCTGTCTACAATAAATAATTATTGTTATGGCTTTTGTTGGTGATGATATGTTTCCTCCTACACCAGAAGCGCCGGGAAATGTGAACCCAGTCCAAGATAGGACAGGGGCACGACAAATGTAGTCACCACGATTTCTTGCTTGTTTATATTTGTATTAGGAACGAACGGAGGGGCAGAAGAATTAAAATATATCGTTTGCGATCTCTCTTCAAGGATCGAAGGAGGCCCGATTTGGGGAGTTGTGATACTTTTTATTTCTCTTTGAAAATGAAGCAATTTATTATGCGGCTTCTTACAAATTATGCAATTTCTAGAGCGACACTGTTTTACACAACATTCCCTGGGGATAGACATTTAAAGCACATTTTATTGTTTTTAACAAAATATACTCTTTCATTTATCGAAAAACCTTTAAACTGAGGGCAAAATTGCAAAGCATGTGCTTCATTTTTACACAACACACATTTTTCACTTTTCATTTCAGAAAAAAATACGCTCGAAACTCCTCTGTGACTTAGCGAGCTGTTATATCTCTGATGTTTATTGAACTCAAATCGTTTATTTTCATTTCCAGTGAAGGACCTGGAAAATGTATTAGACTCGCTTTTAAATTTACCTTTAGAAGATAAATAAATATCACATTCTCGCCCTAACTCGTGGGGTTTAAAAAATGTTTCTCCTTGTTTTACATTAATATGAGTCAATAATTCTCTATCAAGAGTGCTCATCATTTTATCCGCAACAATTAATTCACATACTGACTTAAATTCAATAACATTTCGTAACTGACAGTAATACTCAAATGTTGCACTTAACCTAGACGCAAATTGAACATAACTCTCTGAATTTAATTTTTGAGTTTTACGAAAATTATTATAGCATTCTTGCGGTGTAGGCTGAAATTCTTTCAAAACTAAATTTTTTAGTTTTTCATAACTGCGCAATTCTTCTTCTGACATAAATCATTAAGTTATTCGCTCTCTCTCCTAAGATATTTAAAAGAATTTCCAATTTCCATTCTTCGGGAACCTCTTTCGTTTTGAATGCTTTCTCTTATGACTGCAAAAAATAAATTATATGACTCAACACGCGAGGGTACAGAGATAGTTAATGTTTTTACACTTTTTATTAACTTTTCGATACTAATATTGTTACATGTTTCGGTGGCGCTCACTGTTGAAAGTGAAGAATCATGTGTTAAATCTTTCCGAATATTAGCAAGCTCTAATTGCTTCTCTAACTGTGCTAACTTAATTTTCTCTAACTCTAAATTTGATTCACTCGCAGATTTTTTTAATTCTCGTTTCTTCAACGGCATAGTCAATAACAGTTTTAACTAATTCTGTGTCTGTATTATACACTTCACTACTTTCAATTAAAATTTTCAAATCAAGAACTTTTGCATTATCTGGCACAGTTAGTTTTCATTCCTCCACGACAAATTTTAACTCGTCTTTCTTCAACTTAGCAATTAAAGACATAATTAAAATTCTCACAAAAATTCAAAGAACATTGCTCTCACCTCACATCACTGGCTGCCGAACTTGGCTGTTTACACAAATCACTGTTTGCCGCACTTGGCTTTTCACTTAGTCTTTTTTTTTAATCCATAGGTTAATCCATTAGCTCTTCTCTGGCCTTGTAAGGACCAATTTTTATGTCGATAGCTCTAACATGTAAGTGGACTCAAGAGTCTCTAACACATATTGTTCATGACACAATCACGACACAGTTCTCTTGTGGACTAGCGTTTATTAATTACTCATAACTTCTGTACATTTACATTGGAGTTGCAGGGCATGCGCAGTTCAGGCAGCGCAATTGGGATTGCGCAGACACAGTTTATACATACATTATTACCAGACCTAACAACACACTCTACTCTTTTAATTACACAGATAGCGCTTCGTATGCCGTGAACTGACAGTGTCTAATATGTCCGGGCGGTACTCTGATCTACAGGCACGTATTAAAGAACACAGTCCAAGCGCAGTTTATATTCCTTGTGCCAGTCATTCTTTAAATTTAGTAGGAAATTTAGCAGCAGAAAGTTGTAGCCATGCAATTAAATGTTTTATGCTTGTACAAAAATTATTCTATTTTTTTCTGTGTCAACCCATCACTGGCGAATTTTAAATAAAAATCTGGAAAGGAGTAAACATGCAATATCTGTGAAAAAAGTTTCAGATACACGATAGTCAGCAAGAGCAGATGCCGTACGAGCTATAGGACTTGGTTATACACACATAAAAGAGGACCTGGATGAAATCCATGATACAAATGAGGAGAAGAAGATCACAATACTGGAGGCAACTTCTATTTTGAAACATGGTAAAATGGTCATTGGGGCACATGATCTCTGATGAGGTCTTCATTCCCTATCTTGAATTTGAGGGAGCATTAAAAATTACACTTGCCATGTTTATTGAAAGGTGGGGAAAAGTATAAAAAGTTTAAAAGTTAAAAATAAAATTAAGAAAGTACATTAGATTGCGACCTGAAATAATAATAATATAAAGAAAAATTGCTGGGGCTATATTTTTGTTTGCGTTGGGGTGTTTGGTTAAAGAGTGGAATACTGAGTCGACCGCGGCTAACTCCGTTGCCGGAGGCTAGCGTACAGCCAACTTAATCATTGGGTACTTTTGAAACATATGGGAAAGTATGAAACTTCCCTAATGACCGTGATTTGGGATACCATACTCCAGAGGGTGAGTGCTACTAGAAAAGCATTACAATCAGTTGGGTGTGAGCTATTAAAAGGATCTAATCTACTAAAATCTTTAGAAAATTACATACAAAATCTCAGGAATGAATTTGGAAAAGTAGAACAAGAAGCAACTGCTTTATCAGGGCTCTCATTTGAAAAGGAAGTTGGACAAGCTTGCAGGCAGCGAAAGAGAAAAATTATTTTCTGTGAAACTAAAGAAGGTCACGAATTTGAAAATAGGGAACATTTCTTGTTCAACTCATTCTATGTCAAATGCGATAGTACAAGTGCAGAACTATCCCGAAGAGCTGGAAAAAATAAAACTGTTATAGAACCCTTTTTTGTATTTTTTGACGAGAGGTTTTCTGAAATTAAGAAGAAAACTGTTCAAAAATTAAAGGATATTTACAAAGACGATATTGAATCGCTTAATTTTGACGTTGAATTGGATCAGTTTTTGCTATTTTTAAAAGAAAACAAAGATACTATGAACACTCCAATAGAAATTTATCGAGTTGCAAAAGAAATGGTCTCGACTTTCCCTAATGTCGAGATACTTTTAGAAATATTTTTAACTATACCGATATCAAATACATCAAGTGAGATATCTTTTTCGGTTTTAAAGCGCGTTACAAATATTTAAGAAGTAGTATGGGTGAAGACAAACTGAACAGCATGGCCATTTTATACATAGAACAAGATAGTTTGCACCAAATAGATACTGCAAAAATAATCGATGAATTTGCCCAAGAAAAATCAAGACGTAAAGTTATATAGCAAAATTTTAAGCTTTTAAGTAAGTTTTTTTTTTTAATTCTTTAAAATAAAGTTAAAAGTTTTTTTTTGAGCCATTAATTTTTTTTTTAGCTATACATTTTATTTTGAGAATTTAAGGTCAGCGAATTTTTTCGACTCTTCAGCCCAGGGGGCGCCAAACCTTTTACCGCCAGGGGCCTCCAACTAGCTTAATCCGCCTCTGGTAAGAAATTACAATTGATATAGAGCACCTCACGCTTTTACCCGAATGACATTAATTTTCTCGTTAATTACTTTATTCTTATAATAATAATTACAAGCTTTTATTTAACTTACACTGTATGTATGTAATTTGTTCGGGTGGAATCTTGCAACTCAATTTTGAAGCTGATATCTTCACCACATTGAGCTGAAATTTTGTATACACGTTTAGATTGGATGACAATGCATGTTTTGACCATTTATATTCCAATATTGCAATTAATTAAAAAGATATTAATTAAAAACGTCAAACTAGTTTTGGGCGCCAACTTCGATATATCTGCATTGTTGTAATTATGTTATTATTACAACAATGACAAAAGTTGGCGTCGAAAATCGATTTTCAGCCAAACTGGAATTTCATAACGTTGCGCTATTGACTGTATTAACTTTGTCTAAAAATAATTACATTTCTACAACGTAAAAATAATCTAATTTCTACAATGTATGCAATTTTTTTTTACAAATTTCTATTTATTTACTTGGATTTAAATCCAAAACAAAAAAAGTAAAGCTGTTTTTCAAGTAGATTGGTACATTAAATACCTTTCTAAACGCTGCCAAGTTAAACTGAGATGGAGTATTGTGGAAATTCCTTAAAAAATTTATCTAACTTTACTGTATGAAACTCAGACAAAAAATAATTACAGAATCGGAAAGATCATTTTTTATATATCTTACCCATCAAAAAGGAATCCACTAGGAAAACAATAAGAGAAAAATATTATCCAGAAATGCTATGTATTTTCAATTAAAAAAAATAATTTTATATTAAAATGAATATTTTTTCTTTAAATGAATTTTCTAATTTTAAGCCTGCAAGTAATTTAAAAATACCTCATTTTATCACCAGTAATCTAAACACACACTACGACATGTGTCCTTAGATTTAATTACAGATAGAATCTGTAAATTTTATTTGAGTTTCTTTGTTTGAAAAATTACGGCAATTTTGTTTCTTTAGATGAGTTAGGCACATTGTAAAACCAGTTCAAGGTTATTGATATCCATAAAATGTGCCAAAAGAGAATAATTTGCAAAATGACTTGAAATGTTTTAAAAATAAGGAGAGAGAAAAATCGAATCTTCGAAGAAAATTTTTGTTAAATTTAGAGTTATTTTACGAAGAAAAGAGTAATATGTGCTTGGTTCCAGGAAAAAGTTCTTAAAATAGAGAAATTCTCAAATAGAGGTTCGTTATACATGGAGGTCTGACTGTATAAAAATAATGCGATGGTTAATTATTTTTTTCAAAATCAAGTTTCTAAAGATAACCTGAGCAATTAAAAAAATAGATTCTTACGTTGCAGATATTCAATGTCCAACAAAAAAGTATCATTAGTTGTTAAACTTGCTTTTTTTTATTACAACATGCGTTTTGAATTTTAAGCATTTTATTGATTAATACAAATCTTTAAACGCCTTTTGAAGTTTTTTAATAAATAACGAGATTTTTCTTCGCAGATGTTAGAGAAATATATTCCTTACCTTCAAAATATTTCAAAGAAATAATATATTCTTTAAGATTTTTCAAAAAATAGTCAAAATTTTAATTAAACATTGAATAACTTCGTCATTTATGAAGATGATCTCACGAAACCTTTTTTTCGTATGTAGAACAATATTACCCAAGATCTGCACGAAGATTGAAAATATTGCTTAAAAATTACGGATTTAAAAAGATTGTGTTTTTCGTCTAATACCCTTTTTGCGAGAACTGATTCAGCTAAACCAGGGATGGCGAACCAACGTTGAATGAGTTGAACAGGCTGAGAAGCCTGTCCAGCGATAACTAAAAAGCAAAAAATAAATTAAAAGTAAAAAAACTTTTTTAAAAACAAGCTTTTATTTAAAAGCGCTAAAAAGAATGAAATAAACTTTTCCTTTAAAACTTTTTTTACTATCAACTTATAACGTCATTACACAATTTATATCATATAAAAGCTTGTCGCGAGATTTACCTGTGTAGATAAACAAGTAAAATAATTAACTTAACTGACTGATTTTAATTTTTATAAATTCAAACTAAGTAAATACGAGTACTTAAATATTGCGACAAGCTTTTATATCATATAAATTGTGTAATGACGTTATAAGTTGATAGTAAAAAAAAGTTTTAAAGGAAAAGTTTATTTTATTCTTTTTAGCGCTTTTAAATAAAAGCTTGTTTTTAAAAAAGTTTTTTTACTTTTAATTTATTTTATTTTCTTACTTTGATTTACCATACAAGCGTGTTTTTTAGTTTTTTAAAACTGTAATTTATTTGTTAACGGTTGTACAAATTTCACTCCTCATAATATTTCCATACCGTGGGCTTTATATGAAAATCGATTCTTAAGGAGTAAACTTCAACAAAAAAAAAAACGCGACATAGTTAAAAGTAACCTAAAACTCATGTCGCGAATCAAATTAATTCAACTTTCGACTGAAATCATACTCGATATTCGTATACTGGCGTGAGTAATAGAGAACATTGAAAAAAACTGTGTTCTAATAACTATTTCTATTAGCTTGATTCGTACTAAAAGTGTAAAATAAAACAATTGTGACTTCTATAACACGACGGGCGCAAATAATTGCAGTTGCTTTTAGTATGTATTTAAAAGGGCATTTGTTACTATATATATATATATATATATATAAATTAGATTCACTTCCCGTACCTAACTATCCCAGGAGTCTGGTTGTTTTCACCGAATTTATTTTCAATTCAAATTAAATATGCTGAATGAATAACTATTTTTGTTTATTTTAATTCTGCTGCAAAACATTTGTTAAGCAGAATTTCGATTTATACCTTAGACATTTGATTTTTCTTTTTCCGTCGATGCCCAAGCTTTTGATGGGTAAAGCATAAACATTTTTCTTTTTTATTCACTGAAAGCGATTAAATGAGCGAAACTTCATTTTAAAAATATTAGACTTTAGTTTTTATTTTCGTTGAATATTTAAACACTAATTACCAGTCGCATTTAAACAGAGGATTATTTTCTTGTACATAAAGCGTACAAACTACAAGCAAACTGATTTAGCAGAATTATTTTATGGAAAAGAATGGAAAGTGAAAAATAACCTTTATATAAAGATGTGCAAGGTGTTGAAAGGAGAGACAGAACGACTTAAGTGTTATCCCCCAATTTTGTGGAGTGATGGTAAGCCACTGAGAACTGCTTCGCGTGCCACATCTGGCACGCAGGCCATAGGTTGCCGACCCCTAATGTAGAGTAATCATGTGTACAGGTACGGTAGTTCTATAGTGGTAAATTCCATTCCCTTAACTTCCCTCAGCTATTATTTTTCAGGGAATTTAAATAACAGTTGAACTAAGGAAAAGGTAACATAGTAATAAACTAATAATTTTAATATAATCAACTAAAAAAAAAAAAAACTAATAATATTTTAAAATAATAACTTAAATAAACCAATAATTTTAATAAAATGATAAACAATAATTTAATTATTTTTAGGGAGCTATAATTGAGTTTGAAAAAAAGTGAATAAATAAGATGCTCCTCAAAATATTCTTTAATGTTTCAGTTAATTATATTTTTAAAAAATGGATAATATATATATATTTTTTAACATTTATAAACCCCATGCACCACGCAATGTATAACACGGGGGCATACAACGCAGACAGAAGAAAGGATAACAACACAAACATCCATGCCTTCTCCGGGATTCGAACCCAGTCCCTACGGCACCGCAGTCAGCTTCACTGACCACTATACCGGATGGGCGGCAATGGATATTTAAAACATTTTTTTCCCCAATGGGGCTGCGCATTGGCATTTAAACCATTGCAAACCTTGATCATTCTCCAGGAGCTGGTATCACTTTTTAACGAGGCACCATATATATAGGTGATACCAATTACCGCAAGTAATTTTGACGCCCAGTTTCCGCCCTAGAGAGAGGGAAATGAGATCTTGAAACGATGCGAACCTGCATTAGGATTTAATTTTGTCGAGGGGCCTTATAATCATATGACATGGCTGCTGTCGCTTTTTCGCATCATGACTTGGGTCGGGGTCGAACTAGGGTTTGCAGCCCAGGGATCCCGGTGGTTTTTTCAAATCTCG
This sequence comes from Trichonephila clavata, assembly GCA_019973975.1. NCBI lineage: Eukaryota > Metazoa > Arthropoda > Arachnida > Araneae > Nephilidae > Trichonephila > Trichonephila clavata. The sequence continues at coordinate 14,795 of BMAO01010544.1, read as the reverse complement.
GGATTTAATTTTTGTCTGAATTATATTTTGAAATTTTTTTCAAAGTAATGTGACTCTAGTATTACATTTAATGTATCTTATTTACTTTTTTACCGTGAAATATGATATGTTTTCTCTTATTTTCTTCTGTAATTTTTTCCCCACGCGAGTTGGGTTAGAAAACGGACATTTCTCCCAGCCTCAGAATGTCCGGTGTCAGCTAACTTGGACAGAGGCAATTAGAATTTTTGGAAGATATCTAGTAGGATTTTCAGTCCCGGAATTCCGAATCATTGGGATCCTGGTTTATTTTTCAATCCGGAAATCCCGGGATTAAAATAACTTATTCCGGGATTTAATTTTTGTCTAAAATATATTTAAAAAATTTTTTTGTTTATGAAATATGTACGTAGAATTTTTTTTTGTGCAATTATAAGTGCTATATGTAAAAAAAATATAAGCACAGTATGGGAGAACGTCACAAAGATCTAAGTGGCTCACAGCATTTCTTGCACAATAAAAGCAATATATCAAGAATAGATTTTGTCACCAGTTACTTCTTCCATTAAATGCCGTTAATTAATAGCGGACCTGCTTGGAAGACTTGAGACATTTCAAATCCCATTGCATTACTAACAGCTCATGCAACTGGATCTTCAATTTCAAATGAGGTAACACTTGAAATTGATTCCCATTCTGATTCAATAACTGGATCAATTTATATACAAAACCCATCAAGTGCAGCAGAACTAAATAAAATTAACAAATAGGTATGTGCACCAATGCAGTATATTAGATTTGAGACACTGTCATCAAAAATTCAAAAAGAAAAGTATCTTCTTTTTGAAAATGCGGGGGGGGGGGGGAGACGTGGTGACTACCTGAAAAGAACATACTCCTATTTAATGACAATAATACCCACTAGTAAAGAATCCGAACGTGTATTTTCTTCCGCAGGACAATCTGTAACAAAAATAAGAAGCCATTTCAACGATGAAAAGCTGTGTTTTTATAAGCTTTTTACAGAAACACAAGGAATACTTTTTTTAAAAAAAATTTCGTTATGTACTATTTTTATTCTTTTTTATGAATTAATTTTTTAAAATTGTTTTATTAAAATAATATTAAATCAATTTTTAATTATATTTTCAATTTTATTATGCAAGTTCAATTATGCTTATATGTAAGCATTTTTAATAAATAGTCCAACCTAATCCCGGGATTTGGATAATGTAACCTCGAAATCTCGGGATTGAAAATATGACACAGGATTGCAAACCGTAGGTCGAACCCACAACCTTAGGTGCAGAAGGCCAGCGACAAACCAACCACGCCACCCAGCCGGCATATTTAAAACGTAAGTTTCTGGATATGAAAATGTCCGATATAAAAATATTTTAGCACTTTGTTTTGTATGATTTTACCAACATAAATTTATGTAAATGGGCAAGAAAAAGTATTAAATCAATAGAATTAATTCCATGAATTCAAAAGTTCATTAATTAGAATTAAAATTCCATGATTTCAAATATTCTTCTTTGAAAACTTCAGTTAAAACATGTCATTTTCGGACAATTTCGTGATACTTTATTTTTAAATCGTAATACAACAAAACACGTCCATATAAATTATATGAAATTTACACGTTGTGCGGAATGAATATTTCATCTTCAAGAATGGGAGTTAAAGATAATTTAGTGGATTTTATGCAATTTTTAAAAGTAAACAATTAGCAAGTTGAACTTTTTGTTCCTTTTTAATGTGTGTAAAAGGCGGAGATGAACCACATTGTATTTTTTGGTGTATATTTAGTCACATGACACAATAGAAAAATTATGAGTCGTTTTCGAATCCCCCCCCCCCCAAAAAAACGTATTCTTTCAAAAATTTGTGTTTTCGTGTGTGTGCTTATGACGACGCGTTAGGAGTGTTATCTCCATATTCGCAGTTCACTTTTTCGTGGCATTTATTTATTTTACCCATTTTCTGTAAAAAAAACAATGTTTAAATAATTGTACATTCTTATCTTTACAAATAAAAGAAAGAGTTTGTGTCGGTGTTTCACCTGTTCCGGCCAAACTAAGCAATCCAGAACTATAAAACTTGGCACATAAATACTATAGGTCATAATGCTATGCACTACGAAGAGTTTTTTTTCGAAATTCACTTTAGATTACACTTTAATTTATTTTATTAAATTACTTACACTTTAAATTACACTTTAGCGATACGTCTTGCCTACTCCCATGCGAAGAGCATGACCATTAGTCTAAAAAAGCTGTTCCTATGACATTTCCTTTTGAAACTATGGATGCGATTAAATGCACATTGAAGTAATTTTCCTTCTGACTATCCGTTCATGCTGATTGTAAAAAACCCATGCATTGTATAATTTTTAACATAAAAATGTTATATGTTTTACATACCTATGCCATTTTCTGTTGTTGGAAATAAAGATTACTGCTATTCTTTTTTCATTGGAATATTCAATGTTTTCTTCATTGGTAGAAAAATAGTGCTTAAAATATAACAAAAAGAAAACGACACTAAATTCAAACTAGTTGCTATTAACACGATGGTAATATTGTGAAGATATAATGCTTCTTATTTATGAAAAATCCTAATATACCATTTTTTTTTTTTTGTTTTTTGCATGTCACTGTTTTTGGCCTTATTGACCGATAAGATCTTTGTTTTAAATGAAAAAAATCAGAATTTTTTTTAACAAGAAGCTATTTGTTGAAACCCTAATGGAGAGGTGCACCTCGAAACAATAATCTCTATTTTCTTTTGGATTCATTTGAATTCAATGTTAGTAGATTTTTCGTCATGACTTAACTTTGCCCCCCCCCCTTCTGACAATCTTGCAAACCAGAAAACTGTATCATTTGTAATCGAAAAAATGTTTGCACAGAAAAAAGCTGCACCTTGAAAAGATTTTCTCATATTTCGCTCTGGATTTCTATAAAATTTAGTGTTGAAGTGATTTTACGTCTCATGCCATCATGGTTTAATGTTGCTTCTGATAATCTGTTCCTCAAATAGTTTCTTGGAGATCATATGCATATTTTATGTAATCACATATACTGTCTATATATATTTCAATTATCACTATAGTTATTTATCACTGTATATACTCATTCGTTTGCTCTTTGGAATAAAATTATAATTTCTAGAAGGAATATCGCAAAAAAATTTTTGTTTCAATAATTAATTTTTTAGCAACATAGTTTATTATTTCATTCTGTACTGTTGTTGGTAGATTTTGATTTTAGTTCACACTAATTAATTTTTTTTAGTATTGAATTACATCTAATATTCTATATTAGATGTATTACCGAGATGTTACATAGTATTGCACCCATACCTCATGTAATACAAATTTAATTTTTTTATTCCTGTTGAAGGCTTCCGAATATTTCTTAATGATAGCATTTAGAGAATCAGTTTATAATTAATTTTTTCTTTCGGTTTATCTATTGCAAGTTATTTCATCCATAGCAGAAACTTACTACTGCTATTACTTTTGTATTATAATTTTTATTTATATTTGCATTCATTCATACGTATTTACTCTTTAGCATACTAATTTTCTGTCTTACATTGAAATATTTGTTTTTGTAAAATGATTACTAACTTTGAAGCCAAATTGCAATTTATTTAAAATTATTTTTTATGTGAACATTAATTTGAACAAACTATTTTTAAATTTTGGTTATACTACTTCTTATACAGGGTTTTATCCTCCCTAAAAAAATATAACTGCTATAATAGGTGAATTTTATGTTTTTAAAACTTAACCCGTGCGTAGAACGGGCATTTCGCTAGTATATTTATATATGAGTATATACGATTTAAATGTCAATTAGTCTAATTATTTGGAAACATTTATAAGTAAATTATATTTATATAATATATATATGTTATTTACGTACTATCGCAACAATGCCAAGATTCAAGATAACTCGCCAAGTTGGCAGCTCTGATTTCCCATGTGGCGTATGCGCTGAATTGGGTGTCATGTGCTTCCTTTCATATAATGTCGCCATTACCGTTGCAATAATACGCAAGTACCGTTGCTATAAAGCCGAAAACTATGTGAGGCTAAGGAAAACTTATGCCTTGAGAGCCATTTACTTTTCTTAAAATCTCAAGCAAACAGAAGGAAAGGGTTCGTACTTTTTCACAATTAATGCTGTTAATTTTTCGCAATCTCGTTATTGTCATCACTAGCTTTCATGGCCCGGCGTTGCACGGGCTTTTACCGAGGGTATAACTTATCCCCACGTTAGTTTCCTTCTTTCTTTCTGATGCCATCACTTTTATGTGGGTGTAACACGTACGATGTGAGTGCATGCCCCTTGAGTGAGTATCATGGCTTTCTCGTTTAACATTTTCTCTTCTCTTCACAAAATCAGCACATCCAATATTTTTCGAAGTTACTTTGACTTCTTTGTTTCTTTCTTCTCCCCAGGCCCGGCGTTGCACGGGCTTTTACCGAGTGAATAACTTATATATATATATAATCCCCAGAGGAATTTCCTTTTTCCCTCATGTCGATAGCACTTATGTGTGTGTATGCGCGCGATGTCAGTAATTTCTTTAACTATGTCATTAAAATTCCCCTTTTCGAAATTTGTTCTTGTGTTGGTGTGGTAATTAGGAGAGAAGGGTGAAAGGCTCAGGTGTCGTCATCGTCACTTGACCATGGTTGAAAATTCAATGTCCGTCGCCAAAAACCCTCGAGTAGGTGAACAGTGGGACTTTAAAAATCACTCTCACTTTTGAATTCCTTCGTTGCAATTTTTTAGCCCCCCGAAATGAAAACGTAGATTTGTTAAAAATAATTGTATGTTGAAAAAAGACAGAAAAGCTGAAAATTTTCAAATTACAAAATTTTACTACTACTTTAAATCTTGAAGAAAAATTGAGAGGATTTTTTGAAATGTTCGACACACGGGAAAAAAGTTTCTCTCATGCAATTATCTTTTTTCAATGAAGAAAAATGATTGATTTAATATTTTGAGTGTTTTATTATAATTCGTTCAAAAACTGAAACGTAATATTGACCTTCACTAATTGTACCGCGCATGCGCAAAAAATCTTCCCAGTGTTTTTTTAAACTTTTCATGATCGCAAAAACGGTACTTTACGAAAATCACAAATTTTTTTTTAAAATCCGTAATTTTTAAGCAATTTTTTCAATCTTCGTACAGATTACAGATGATATTTTTTTACACACGGAAAAAAAGTTTCGTGCGATAATTTTAATAAATAACGAAGTTATTCAACGTTGAGTAAAAATTTGGTCTAATATTTAAAAAATCGCAGAAAACAAAGTTTTGGTCATTTTATTTTTTAAATGAATGGATCCAAAAGAGAAAGGCTTGAAGTTACCTAGTGTAGAATATCGATTTAATAACACGAAAATAAATTCATACGCAACGATTTAGATATAATTTTCATAAAAACGCATAAAACTATTCTGATGCTTGATTTAAAAAAAAAATCATTTTTTTATAATAGATAGTTTTTAGGAATCTAAAATAATTTTCAGGTTTTCATTAATCAATCAATCGTTACTTACAGTTAGCTTAAAAATGTCTCTAGAACGTATTTTTATCCTAAATAATAGGCGATATACTTTTTATTAACAAATAACTAATTTAATAATAAAATAATAGAAACATTCCTTTGATTTTAAAAAAATATATTAATTTAAATCCATTATCAATAAATAATAATAAAAAAAATTCTACAGATAGCTCTTGAAACGTTTGGATGTTTGATTAAACATATGTAAGTGTTAAAAATCCACTTTTGGGAGAAAACCTAGTTATATGATAACATTCACTGAAAAAAACATTCAAAAAGAAAATAATACTATTTGATAAAAACATTAAATTTTTTTAATTGTAATTTTATAGTTTTTAATTCCATTCTGTGTTAATTAAATTATTTAAACACGTATCTGCGAAAAAAAGTATATTATAAAAAACTAACTTATTAATTATTTTCTAATAAAATTGATTAAAAATGCTCATTTAGCAATTAATTGTGACATACCATTTGCTTAAATAATGGCAGCACTGAAAATGAAGTAAATTTCAGATCAGTGGGGATGCAGCAAGTGAATTCAATCATTGAAGAAGAGAGAATTAATTTACGGTGAGAAAAATAAGCAGAAATGAACAAAATCGAATTCTCTAGATTCGAACCCAGACATATGAATATCTACCTGGCGGAAGCGACGCGCTATCCAACTGCGCTACACAGACCCGTAGCAGAAAGTGAAAATAGGCAATAATAATGAATGGGGGAGGTTCAAACTGAAATTAATTTTTAACTGAGGGGATCCACAGGATATTCACATAACTATTGAAATATTTCGATTGAAGATTAAATTTAAATGTATCGCAAAAAATGTATTGATTTATGACATATTAAGAACACGCAATTAATAATAAAGAACATATAATATGAGCATTAGCTTTTTTTTTCTAAGGAAGTTATGGAAAAAAAAGTTTCGAAATGGGCAAATTCTTCGATTTTATTATGAAATTATAAGTCAAAAAAAGAAATATACATTAGGCATTATTTAAAAGTAAACTATAAGTTTTATGAAAGAGAACAAAAATTTCGATACTGATAAATATTTTAAATGAATCTCAGAAATGCATTTTATCATCTTAATCTGACATATATAGTTATTTAATTTTGAAAATTATATAAAGAAAAGTTGACAAAAAACTTTTTCACTCGCCAAAGTTGCTGATTTCGCCCTGTTTAAGGCAGAATTTTTTAGTGTAACCCTTGAGTTAGATGCGGTTGACGGCGAAACAGGTCAAAAGTCTTTGGCGCAAAGCTAATTTTCGACGCCAATGTTTGGCTAAATGTAAAATCGCGTATTTTGAATTATTTTAAAAATCATTACCTTCATTTTTAGGGCATAATTTTTACGTTAATGCTCTCAAACATCACAAACTATTTGCAAAAATAACGTACTTTGAAATAAAAAATGTACACAAAATATTATTTAAGTTATTTCTCAGAAAAACATCAGTTTACGAAAATCACAAAATGTTTTTTAAAATCCGTAATTTTGAAGCAATTTTTTCAATCTTCGTATATGTTACGGATAATATTACTGTACACACGGAAAAAAGGTTTTGTGAGATTACCTTCATAAATGATGAAGTTATTCAATGTGAAGTAAAAATTGGGACTACTTTTTAAAAAAAAGTTTTGGGAATTTTATTTTTTAAATGAATGGATCTAAAAGAGAACGGTTTGAAGTTAATTAGTGTAGAATATCGATTTAATAACATGAAAAGTAATTCATACCCAAAGATTTAGAAATAATTTTCATAAAAACGCATCAATTTTAACACTATTTTAAAAAATTCGAAAAAAATAGAAAATATCGTTATTTTACAAAAAAAATTATACCGTATCGTGGCGAAATAAATGATCTTTCCGATTCTGTAATTATTTTTTGTCTGGTTTCAACACCGCAAATTGGATGGCAATTTTAAAATGGTGGAAAACGTCGAATCACCGCTCGGCCGAAACGGAAGTTCTGCCAAGTAAACAACCGGCAGGAGTAAAACAATTAGGCGTTTTAAGGTTTTTAATTAATATCTTTTCAACTAATTACAATATCGTAATATAAATAGGCAATACGGCTTCCCCGGAAAATTCCCGATCTTTTGGTACCTTCCACGACTTTCTGCGTGGTGCGGTTCGTGAGAAGATAGACACGTTTGTTTACCTTCGAATTTTAATAGTGTAAGATTAATATAGACCAAAATACAGGCAACTTTCTCGCCAATTAACTTCATTAAAATTTCGGATTTTAATTCTTTTGGCATATTTTTGTGCTTCTATGCTCTTTCTACTGAATCAACAAATTGATCCCATATGTTCTGGTCTTCGATCTCCTACATGAAAACAATCTTTCCCAATTATTTTTGCTTAACAAAGGTTCCATTGATAAGTCTTTTAAGATCAGTATTAACTTATGCATGTAAAACTTGGTCAATGTCTCAAGCAGATGAGAACATATGTATCTACGAAAGGAAAATTTTAAGATTTATTTTTGGCGGTATTCAGGACAATGGAACGTTGCGAAGATCAAATTTCGAACTCTATCAATCATATAAAGAATCTGACATTGTTAACTTCATAAAAATACAATTAATTAAATGGACAGGGCAAGTTGTCAGAATGGACCAAGACCGCACCACTAAAAAGTCTTCAATACCCAACCAATCGGCACACGAAGGAAGGGCAGGCCAAATCTTAGATGGATTGATGGCACAGAAAAAGATTTCATAGTTTTGAGAACACCAGCAGGAAGAAGGCTGGCTTGGAAAAAGCCCACCATGGGCTGTCGAGCTACTGAGGAAGGAATTATTTTAGCTTGCGTTTCCCTTTTCTCGTGTAAGTGGGTTGCTGGACAGTAATATTTAAATAAAGAAAATAAAACTTCACTGAAAAAAGTGTGCATGGAATTTTTATCTTAAAAAAAAAGGCACCTAAAAAGTTTTTTATTCACAATAAAGAGAGTCGCCGACACGAGCACTATTGCTGAATGAAGATGAGTAAAACCGACTGAGCATAACGCACCCGAACATGACAGTTAATTTAGATTAACTCTTCAGTAAATGCGCCTCAAGAAGTTAACACTTTAAAAATTAATATACCCTTAAAATCAATTCTAGAGAGAGCATTATGGTACATAGATTGCAAAATTAAAAATTTGTTAGATGTACCTGAAAGATCATAGCAGGTCGAACTGTATATTATTGTGTGAACTGGATATTAAATCTAATCCCGACAATACTTAACCGTTAAAAATTACAAAAACGTGAACATGCATGGAACTTGCCAGATCTATATGTTTCTAGAGACAAAAATTGGTTGGTTTTAAAACCCAATATATAGCCCAACCATTATATTATAAAAGTAATAATATACCAAAAATTGTAAATTCATAAAACACTAATGCAATAAAAAGTAATTAATAATATACAACAACAATACTATAACACAGAAACTTATGTATATGTTGATTTATTTTATAGTTTACTAGCTGAAATGCCCGTTCTTCGCACGGGTTAAGTGTTAAAAACATAAATTCATCTATTATAGCAATTATAATATTTTTAGTGAGGAAAAACCCTGTATGAAAAAAGTAGTAAAACCAAAAATTAAAAATATTTTTTTCAAATGAATGTTCTCACTATAAATAATTTTAAACAAATTGCAATTTTGCCTCAAAGTAAATAATAATTTAACAAAAACAAATATCTCAATGTAAGAGAGAAAATTAGCAAGTTGAAGAGTAAATAGATATGAATGAATGCAAATATAAATAAAAATTATTAAAGAAAAAGTGATAGCAGTTGTAAGTTTCTGCTATGGGAACTATGGGCGAAACAACCTGCAATAGATGAACCAAAAGAAAAAATTAATGATGATAAACTGATTCACTAAATGCTATCATAAATAAAAAATATTAGGAAGCCTTCAACTGAAAAAAAATTAAATTAGCATTGCACCCATACCTCATATAATATTATCTAACATCTCTGCAATACATCTAATATAGAGTATTAGATGTAATTCAATACTAAAAAAATTTAATTAGTATGAACTAAAATTAAAATCTACCTAAAACAGGTCCCCGTTGAAATAGTCCAGAACCAACAACAGTACTAAATGAAACAAATAATAAACCATATTGTTAAAAAACACATTCTTAAAACAATACTTTTTTGCAATATTTCTATTAAAAATTATAATTTGATTGCAAAGAGCAAAAGAATGAGTATACATACAATGATAAATAACTATAGTAATAATTAAAATACATATATTTTGTATATGGACAGTATGATAACATAAAATATGCGTATGATCTCCAAGAAACTACGTGAGGAACAGAAGAGGATTATCAGAAGCAACGTAAAATCATTTCAACACTGAATTTTAAAGAAACCCAGAGGGAAATATGAGAAAATCTTTTCAAGGTGCATCCTTTATCTGTGCAAACATTTTTGCGACTACACCTGATACAGTTTTCTGATTTGCAAGATTGCCAGAAGCAAAGTTATGATGAAAAAACTGGTCAAAATGTCATTCCAAAGAAAATATGAGATTATTTCAAGGTCACTTTATCATAGTTTCAGCAAATAGCTTTTTGTTAAATGTAAGACTTTTTCATGAATTCTTATTGGTCATAAGGCAAAAAAACAGCGAAACGCAAAAAAAACAAACATGGTACATATTGGTTCCTCATAAATATGAAGCATTATCTTCACGATATTACCAACATGTTAAGAGCAATTAGTTTGAATTCAGTGTCATTTTCTTTTTGTTATATTTAAAGCAATATTCTCTACATTGAACAAAATATTGAATATGCTGATGAAGGAATTATTATTAGGAAGAATGAATATTTATCTTCAACAACAGAAAATGGCATCGATATGTAAAGCATACAACATTTATATGTAAAAAATGTATACAATGCATGTGTATATATACAATCTGCATATGAACAGATTTGTCAGAAGGAAAATTACTTTGATGAGCATTTAATCGCATCCATAGTTTCCGTATTCATCCATAATTTTTCTAACAGATGTTTTTTTTTTTTGTTTTTGTGAAGAAATGGACATGACAAAAAAAAAAAAAAATTCTGGTGAGAAGTGAAGGTGTAGTTTCATTGATTGTAAAAAAAACCCTTTGATATTTGTGTCATGAATAGGTAATCATGATCAAAGATTCTGTTTACAAAAGGCCTCACAAATTATTATTAGGCTGAAAAATAGACTTTTTGTGAGTCTTTGTATCACATAATTTCTGTACCAACAATGATACACAAGAAAAGGATAGTTCAGAAAAAATAAAACTGTGACACTGAAATAGGAATTATAACATCAATTTAAATTAAAACGTTATCTAAAACAGAAAAAGTAAGCCTTAATTTCGATAAAATTGCCATAAAGTTTTGAACAATACAAAAGCACACAGCAGAAAATCTTAAATATTTAAAATTGAAATAAAAGAAACAAATAAATATAAAAGTAACCTTACATATAGTATAGAAATTATAATATTAATTCAAACCAAAAGCTACTTTAAATAAATAAAGATTTGATGAAACTACCATAAGCAAAATCTTATACGTGAATAGAAATTCTAACTTGAAATCACAATATTGACAATCTGTTAATCTCAATTAGTTTGAATTGAGTGTCATTTTCTTCAGTTGCATTTTTCTACTTTTTATGTTACAATGGAAAAACATGGAATCTGCCAATAAAGGAAAATGGTACTTATGTATTGGCGTCATTGCAGCAAAATTTGCACCACAATATCAAAATAACAGATTCTTATATGGGAAAAAATCAAATTTTGGTGAAAAAAGAGCCACTTTGACTGTAGTGACTAATACATTAGTATCAGGAAAAACAGTATCCTTTTTTAACAGAAGGAAATGTAGGAACTTAAGATTTTATTGACGAATGCCACTGTTCAAAATTACTCGCCAAGTTGGCAACGCTGATTTCACATGTGTTGTACGCATTAAATTGGCAACCATGTGTTTTGTTTCATGTAATGTCTCTAATAGATTGCAATAATATGTAAGAACTGAAATATCATAGGAAGATTTTTTGGTACTTATGTATTATTGCAACAATTGCCAACTCTATTAACTCATCAAGTTGACAACAGCAATAATTTCCTATGTGTTGTCCGCACTGAATTGGCAACCATGTGCTTTGTTTCATATAATGCCATCATAGGTTGCGATAATACATAAATACTTATTTTTTTGACCAAATGGTCATGCTGACTTAGTTTCACGCTATACATAGCCTAAATTATAACCGCAGATTGATAGCATCACTAATTTCAGTTTAACAAAAAGAAAACCTCATACATAAATAAAATTTATATTAGCCTTTGTATTCTTACATATTAGCATCACCACAACCAAATTGGCACAAAGCAAATCACGCTATATCCACTAAAATCTGACTAATTTTTTTAAGACTGTATTCTGATAGGAAGATGTATCAGTCTTCCAGCTAAACCTATTATATATTTTTTCAATAACTAAATTAGTTTAATATACATTGTTTTGCTTATATTTTGTATGATTATTCGAAACCATTTCTGGGTTTAGATTTAATTCTGTCATTTCTTTTCAGCTTAAAAATTTTTGATTTATTTTGTATGTAGTCAATTGTATTCATATTGTAATACATATTTTGGTTTAAGGCTGTGTCAGGTTTATTATTCTATTTTCATTTTGACCTTTATATGTATACATTTGATTCTTCTGTAGTGTTTTTGGTTTTAGATTTAATATAGTCATTTCTTTCCCAGCTTAAGAATTTCTGATGACTTAAATCACAGAAAGACTTAAACATGAAAAATTGAAACAGAAAGAAAATAAGCATAAATATATATGAAGCAACCTTACATATAGTAAATATTATAACATTAATTGAACCCAAGAAGCAACCTCAAATATAAAAATCAAGGTCTAATTTTGACAAAAATACCATAAACAGCTCAGAACAAAAATAAAATATGTCAGAAAATGTCATATGTAAATAAAAATTCATATTAGCCCCCTTCGTGTTCTTACGTATAGCATCAGCACAGCCAAACTGGAACTAAACAAATCACACTATATCCCAACAAAATCCAACTGTTTTTTTTTCATATAAAAACACGTAAGAATCTGTTGTTTTGATATCAAGGAGCGATTAGCATGGCGCCAATTTGGCTGTGATGACGCTTACATGCAAGTATCATAAATTCAAACTCAAATCATGATATTGGCAATCTGATAATCCAATTAGTTTGAATGGAGTGTCATTTTCTATGGTACTTACATATTATTGCAACCTATTGGTAACGTTACATGAAATGAAGCATATGGTTGCCAATTTGGCGAGTCATTTATTAAGTTGGCAATTTTTGCAACAATACGTAAGTACCAAAAAAGATTATTGCTTTTTACCTTTATCAGCAAATTCCATGTTTCATTGATGTCGCAAAATAGTACTAGAATCTAGCTTACAACAAAAATAAAAGGTACTAATGTATTATTGCAACAATTGCCAACTTGCAATAATATGTGCATATGCGAGACACTAAAATAGAAAATACAGCATTAATTTTAATTAAAAGGTTATCGAAAACAAAAGAAAATTAAGCCTTAATTTTGCCACAAAATATTAAAAAATTTAAACATGAATAAAAGAAACGTAAATATATATATAATGTAATCTAGCATATTGTAGAAATAACATTAATTCAAACCGAAAAGCAACCTTAAATACAAAAGCAAAGGTCTGATTTTGATGGGAAGTAGGCAAGATGTACCGCTAAAGTGTACTGATATTTAGGCGATGATTTAGTTAACAGCTTTTCTTACTTTGGGGCCGACTACCTTCTGTTGTCGTGATATGAACGTGAAATGAATTGTAGCCCAAACACAACCTTAGATTGATAATACCACCAACATTCAGGTTAGCAAGAATAAGTAAAAGCAAATGTGCAAACCAAGGTCCTTGCAACTGTTTTTTTACCAAAATATGAACAAATGTTTTTGCATTATTCACTCTAAGAATAACATAAAATTAATAAACATGGAGAAGCAAAAATTTTTCAGATACAGCAAAAAGGTTTGAAGAGTGTAATCAGGCTATTTTGATAATCATAGTAGAGCTAAGATTAAACAGGAACATAAAATTAAATAGAACATTTTATGGAAAGTAAATATCTTTAAAAGTGGTCACAACAGTAAAAATAGTAGCTTTAGGCCAGCGTGCATTATTACAAACCACAAAAGTTGATAAGAAAAAATTATAAACAAAAATTATACACAGATACATGAATTTAATAAGGTAGCGAAACTTTAGTATTGTCCACTGACCTTGGCAGACTAACAATCCATCTGATGTTTGATATCCCGTCACAAAATTTTCGGAGCCAAAAGTTAAGCGAAAAACGAAATCACCTCACCTGGAATATCTGCACACTTTAATGGTACATATTGCCCCCCTCCCTCTTTTTTTAAAGTACGGAAAAGGATAAAATACGTTATGAATCACATTTTAAAACATTGAAAATCTACTGTTATCAAAGTAATGTTGCCAATCGGAAAAATGAAATTTAGAAAAAACATTTTTTGACAACGATTTTTTCGAAAAACAAATGTAATTCCTCCACCAAAGAGTTGAAAAAAAAACCAAATAAATACAACCATAAATAAATATATTTACAATAAAATGTGCTAAAATCCCCTCCAAAACGGCTCAAAATATTAATTTTCGCAAATTGACAGAGCTGATAATGTCATATCTCTCTTTAGCTGAAAAATCGCATAGAATTTTAAAAAATCTAAAGCAAATTTCGAAAAAAACTCTTCGAGGTTAATAGCATAACGACCTATAGCTTCTACATGCCAAATTTCATACTCCTGGGTTGCTTAATTTGGTCTGAATAGGTGAAACACACAAACTCTTTCTTTTAGATATTAGTATAGATGAAGTGCAAAAGAGAAGAGAGAGAGATGAAATAGTGAATTAGAGATATTAGTTAATAGTTTTAAAAAATGGATACAATTTACTTAATAATCCACACAAGTATATAATTTTTTTTTCTTTATCCAGGCACATTAAAAATATCTCATAACTAATGAAAATTCAATATTAAATCTAACTTTTATGCAATTAATTTGTGAAACCTATGAGTAGCAAATAAGCACATAATTAGTACATTGATGA
>BMAO01010543.1:0-21879 GCA_019973975.1 Trichonephila clavata | reverse complement strand
AATGTGTTGAGTAGTGCAAAGTGCCACTGAGAATTGTTCCTCGTGCCACATGTGGCTCGTGTGACATAGGTTGCCGACCCCTGCTATAGACCATGTCTCATTCTCCAACACTATAGCTTGCTTCTCCATTTTCAGGTAGCACAGGAAAAAACCAATTTTTTTGTTGACTAAGTTTAAGTAAAATTGAGTATTTTGACATTTACGAACAAACAGCAATGTACAACTAACAGATTCTGAGCCTGAGACACGCGTTAAAAGTTTTATACCTTGCCAATTGACAATATTTGATATGAATCTGAGATGTATTTCATACCTTGCGGTTTCTCATTAGGCATTCTATAGAATGCCTAGGCAATGTGTGAAATAGGAATCATTTCATACATTGCCGGCTTGATTTAGGCATTGTATAGAATGCCTAGGCATTCTATAGAATGCCAGATTTCATACTTTGCCGGTAACATATATACCTGTAACTCTCGACTCTTGATATAAAAAAAGAACAGGACTTCTAATTTGTATTTTCTAAAAATTTTAAAAATTGAAGTATAGAAGGATGTTTGTACCTTCGTACCCTATGACCAAGTGGATTTCCGCGTAACCAATTTTTGGTGGAACTCTACTCCATAATCATGCAAGACAAATTTTAAGTCTAAGTCTAATAGAGTAAAAACGAAGTTTTTATATCAATTCCTACCGTAATTCCGTTGAGAAACGTTCTCCAATATAACTGTTCTTAGCTTATTTCAATTAATAAATGGAAAATGCAAACCAAATTCCACTATTATAGACCTTGTATTTCGAAAAAAGGAAATTTTTTGTGTCAATACACCCCAGTAACCCCATGCTCCCCCAGGAGTTGATTTCCTAAAATACATTCTTAGTAGATCCCTGTTCAACAAAAGAAACATGCTTAACCAATTTCAAGTATGTGGGTCTAACAATTCAAAAACGGGATTTTTCCCCATAATTCCCCGTGACCTCTCGCAACCCTCCTTGGGGTTTATTTTCGTTTTAATGGAACTCTGTTCTATGAAAGGAACATGCCCACCAATTTTCAAGCAGGTAGGTATAATAGTTTAAAAAACGGAAATACTTATATCCATTACGCCCCTTAATCCCCCGAAATGAAACTTGTGGTTTAATTTTCGCGAAATCCATTTTGTAGCGGTTCTCTACTCTGCGAAAGGAATCTTTTACCAAATTTCAAGACTGTACGTCTAATAGTTTAAAAACCAATTTTCATATCTGTAGGTTGAATAGTTCCGGAGATATCGTGATTAGTCAGTCAGTCAGTGAGTCGCTTTTCTCCTTTATATATATATATAACCCAAATTTGCTGGTCTTAATTCAGTAACAGCTTTAGAAATCATAATAGGTATCCTTTTTAGTCCATTGACTTTTTTGCTTTCTTCCATTTTTATTACACTATATATATATATTCATATATACACGTATATATATATATATACGTATATATATATATATATATATATATATATACTAGCTGTTACCCGCCCGCTTCGATGGGTATTTCATGATGTTTTATAAATTTTTACTGCTTATATATATGTATAAATTATTGATATCTAAGTCCTAGCATTAAGAATTCGATTGAATTGAAAAATATACTTATACCTGTAACTGTCACCTGTTGATAAAAAAAAAGGGCAGAACTCATCGAATTTGTATTTTCTAAAAATCTCTAAAATTGAAGCATAGAATGATGCTTGCTCTTTCGTAACTCAAAAACCAAGTGGATTCCCGCAAAACCAATTTTCGGTGGATCTCTACTCCGTAAATTGAACATGCAAGCCAAATTTCAAGTCTAAATCTAACAGAAAAAAGCAAAAGTTTTATTATAAATATTCCCGTAATCCCGTTGTGAGCCGTTTTCCAAAATTACCGCTCTTAGCGGATTTCAATTCAACAAAAGAAAAATGCAAACCAAATTTCATTATTATTGTCCTTGTAGCTCGAAAAAAGTAATTTTTTTGTCAATACGTCCCAGTAACCCCCTGCAACTCCCCAGAACTTGATTTGCTTAAAATTTATTCTTAGTGGATCCCTATTCAACAAAAGAAACATGCTTAACAAATTTCAAGTATATGGGTCTAACAATTAAAAACAGGAATTTTTTTCTGTAACTCCTCTTGACCCCTCGCAAACATCCCTGGGGGTCAATTTTCGTTTTACTCTTTGTTAGAGGAACTCAATTCCATGAAAGGAACATGCCTACCAATTTTCAAGCAGGATGATCAAATAGTTTAAAAATGGAAATATTTATCGATTACGCCTCTTAATCTCCCAAAATTAAACTTGATAGTTGATATTCGCGAAACCCATTTTGTAGCGGTTCTCTACTTTACGAAAGGAATCTGCTTATCAAATTTCAAGACTGTACGTCTGATTGTTTAAAAATGGGGATAGTTATCTATAACGCCACTGGAGCCCCGCAACGCCACTTCTGGGTCTGTTTTCACAAAACCCATTTTGTAGGGGAATTGCACTCTATGAAAGGAATCTGCTTAGCAAAATTTGAAGAATGTGCGTCCAATTAATTAAAAATGCAAAAAAATTATCAATAACGCCCCTTGAACCCCCGCAACACCACCTAGGGGTCGATTTTCACAAAACACATTTTGCAGTGTATTTCTATCCTATGAGAGGAATCTGCTAACCAAATTTCAAGACTGTTAGTCTAATAGTTTTAAAAAAGAAATAATTATTTATATCTGCCCTTAAACACCCCTTGGGGGTCAATTTTCTCCAAACCCGTTTTGTAGCGGATATTTACTCCATGAAAGAAACATTCCTACCAATTTTCAAGCAGGTAGGTCAAATAGTTTAAAAACGAAAATATTTATCTCTTACGCCGCTTATTCCCCTGCAACGCCACTTAGAGGTCTGTTTTCACAAAACCTTCTTATAGCTGATCTCTACTCTATGAAAGAAATATCTTTATCAAATATAAAGACTGTGCGTCTAATAGTTTAAAAATGGAAATAATTATCTATAACGCCCCTTAAGTCCCCTCAACTCCACTTGGGGGCAATTTTCACGAAACCCATTTTTAGCGTATCTCTACCCTATGAGAGGAATCTGCTTACTAAGTTTCAAGACTGTACGTCTAATAACTTAAAAATAGGAATTTATAACGCCCCTTAAACCCCCCGCCCCCGCAACACCCCTTGGGGGTCAATTTTCTCAAAACCCATTTTGTAGCGGATATTTACTCCAGGAAAGAAACTTACCTACCAATTTTCAAGCAGGTAGGTGAAGTAGTTTAAAAACGGATATATTTATCTATTACGCCCCTTAATCCCCCGCAACGCCACTTAGAAGTCTGTTTTCACAAAACCCGTTTTGTAACTGATCATTATTCTACGAAAGGAATCTATATATCAAATTTAAAGACAGTGCGTCAAATAGTTTAAAAATAGAAATAATTATCTATAACGCCCCCTAAGCCCCTGCAACGCCACTTGGGGGTCGTTTTTTAGCAAACTCATTTTGTAGCGGATCTCTACTCTCTGAAAGGAATCCGCTTACCCATTTTCAAGATTGTACATCAAGTAGTTTAAACATGGAAACAATTATTATTAAAGCCCTTAACCCCCGTAACGCTCCTTGCGTTTCGAATTTCGGAAAATCCTTTCTTAGCTGATGTCTACTCTATCAAAGGAACATGTCTACCAAATTTCAAGTCTGTAGGTTGAATAGTTCCAGAGATTTCGTGATTAGTCAGTCAGTCAGTCAGTCGCTTTTCTCCTTTATATATATATATATATATATATATATATATATATATATATATATATATATATATATATATCGTCTCCCTCCACTACTTCTCTCTACAAAAATAAAACTTCGGAAATTATATTTTTCCTCAAGTCCCAACTGTAGATATACTAAATTTTTCTTCAAAAAATTTAAAATCCCTTCCCTCTTCTTAGCCCGATGGACTTTATTTTTGATATCCAAGACAACAATCATAAACATGCTCGTGAATTCACTGAAGAACTTCCTCTGTAAATCATGAGTCTTATTAAGATAATTTCATGAAAAAATTGATAGCAACATCAGATTTCAAAAGCGCACTACTGTTCTCCACACCGCTCCTCTGGGGAATTTAAGCATCGCAATCGTGTCACTAGAAAAGAAGATCAAAGCAGTAAAAATTCAAAATAAAAGAGCCGATCACAAAAATGCACCGATTTTATCTCCGCTTATAATCGGCCACACTAAAAATAACATTATGAGAGTACAAACGCAGACTATATACAATAAATATTCTGAAAACGTTGCACGTAGGAAATAAAAAAAGGAATCTTAGCTTGAAAATTAATTCAATGAATATAATAATTTGATTGAAGGATGTGAAATTTGTGTCACATTTTCATGAGTATTGAAAACACTGGCGGAGCTGCTCCCTGTATCATCTTTGAGGGCCCTCTCTAAGGCCACCCCCGCGATTTCTTGCTTACACGTTTGGGTGCCCGCCCTCAAAGCTTGGGGCCCCGTATCATTGATATGCGGTAACTATGCCCCTGATTGGAAACAGCATTAATTTGTAAAACAAGAAATGGAATGCTGCTAAAAAAGGACTGACAAAAAAGTGCTCTAGTTAATAATTTTCTAAGAAAAATGACATTTTCTTTTTAAAGATTCAAATCGAAACTTTATTTCCATAATAAGCATCCTTCTATGACAATTTCAAATACAATTTGTATCTAAGAAATATGAGCAGAAAGAAACTTATTAAAATTTCGCATATTTCTATCAAACAAAGAGAATTAGATCGATAAATAAATAAAGGTAACAAAGATAAATAAAACAAATAAATCCCCTAAAATTCGAAAAAAAAATACTTTTTCTAAATTTCAAATAAAGATCTACCAAATTCTTCGTCGAAAAATTAAAACCCCCACCCATATTTCGTTTCCCTTCTTATTCTTATGGGCATTGTTTATGATACCTAAGACAATGTAGACGTATTTGTCAAGAGGCAATTTGAACGTTTTTTTCCTAAAAATCCGGAGCCTTATAACGATGATTTTATATAAAAGTTGAAATTAATTACATGATTTCTAAACTACAATACCAATTTCCACAAAAAGGGATAAATGTCATCCGAAACTAGGAAACAGTAAAATTCTACAATAGAATTACCTCAAAAATGTTGTACTCAAAGGCCTACCCTGAAATACAATAATTCATGTGACAAAATATCAAGTGCATTACACTCAATTATTTTCCATATGAATGGGAAAAACTCACATAATAATTATACCCAAATTAAGCAAATATATCCTATGTTTTCCGACAAATCTAGACTAATTAGCCTCATCATTTCTGCAGAAAAATGTATTTTTGAGTAGATTCCAGAACTATATATACTTAGAAATGCAATGCACATTTTGATACCTATCCACTAGCACGGCTTTCAAAAAAAAAATGTCTCCGCACCCAATTTTGTGCGGCAGTGACAGAACCTTATTCAAACGTTGAAACTATTTGTAGAAAACTCTTTCCCTTCTTTCCTCACCCCCCTACCCGTTTGCTGACACGTTTTTCCTCTCTTCGATCTGGTTCTTCAAAGAGCGCATGCGCTCTCATACCGACTACATCTGTCAATCATTTCTGAACCACACCCCGTTGCTATAGTAACGATAGGTTTCCAGAAAACAAAATTTATCTTTATGACGTCATCCGAGTTGCAAACAACGCCATCTGTTGGATAAAGCAGATTTGTGAAATTTCGAAGACGCTACGCCATACCATAACTCTTGGTTGTCGAGGTGTGTGGCGAACTAAACTCCGTGGTTAATTTTGTATCGGTGGACCAAATCTTTTATATAGAATGTGAATGCTTATAATTCAAGGGTGGGTGAATACATTTTTGAATTTGGATTTATATATATATATATATTAAGATTATTTCAAGTATCTAATAATACTGCACTCAGGGAGACTTTTTTTTAAAAAAAACATTTACATTTTTTTAATACATATACATACATAGCACAGAATTATTACACAAGATGTGTTTTGCATTCAAGTTTAGAGTTTTCAGTTTGTTTGCATTATTATTACTTTAAAGTAATGTAATTGGCTAATTGATTACTTCTTTGTATTCCATGTACTGTGGCAAATCGGAGATTATTAGGCCTCCTGCAAAGTCTGGTTTCACCTTTAATATTTTATAAATTGGTTAAATACGTGCTTGGTGTCAGTCAGGCTTTGGCCCCCTAGAATCCTGGGCCTTCCTACGATGCGCGGGTGTACGATATGTCACTGTCCATGTGATCTCTTTTGACTGGAATCGAGATTCAAATATTACAACTCAGGGAACTCGCATCTTTAGACACTACATTATCTTAGCCTCCCAATTTCAAATGTTGTATTAAATTAATTTTTTATTGCTATTCCTGAAATATATATCGGTGGACTATGTTTTTATTACTTATGATAGACATCATATCAAAAAATATAATGAATAAGAAAAATATAATATGATTGAGGAGGAATGGATTTGTTTTCAGCAATTTCCTGTCTGTATAAAAAAAAATATGTTTTTATGGAATGAACTTAGCAAAGTTCTTAACGCTTCTTTCTAAAAAATAAAACAGGAAATAAAGATTCAGATTTATATAAAAAACAAGAAATTTTTTTAAAAAAATACAAGTTGAGTTACATAAAATGATGAATAGAAAATTATGACATCACCCCCTTTATTGGTTCTATGAACTCATTTTGTTTCATCAGGACAACTGTCAGATGGTCTCATTATTAAAAAACGGAATGAAATAAAAGCAAAATTGGAAAAGTAAAGATATTAAAAAACAGTTTGTTTGCAAGACAAGAAAAATAATGAAAATCAAGAAAAGGAAAGCACAAAAATTCTCAGTTAGGTAGAAAATATTTACTTCTAATCATTGCGATCAGTATCGTACTTCTCTGTTCTTTTAAATTCGCCCCCGCTCCCACAGTAAAGGGAGCTATAGTCTCGCTTCACAGTTTCGATTTGATTAGATGGGAACTTCTAACTGCAATTTAATATTTTTCAGTATAAAATAAAGTTCTTTCTCGAAAATAAATTACAAATCCAAATTGATGATCTTATTTTGGAAGAAACGGACTTTGTATTCATGAATTTCTTGTAGTTAAGGCATTCTAATTCTAAAAAATTTTCTATAACCATAACATTGCACGTACATTTATATAGCGCATAATACTTCATTCAGTTTTACAATGAAATATAATAAATAGTTTCAACTCTTTCTTATTTTCATTTTGCCATCATAGAACTAAATTTCTTATTTCCGCTTTGTCATTACAGAACTAAAATTTTTATCTTATTTTTGCCATTGCGATAATTAATTTCTTTTTCCCGTTTTGCCATCAAACTAATTTTTGTTATTGTTATTACTTCATTTTGCCATCACAGTTATAAGTTGCATTCTTTCGTTTTGGGATCTCTTTATTTCTCCAGTCATAATCAATATAAATTTAATTTTTCCCCTTTCTTGGGCTTTTTTTTTAAATTCTAGATTCAAGTATTTTATAAATTTTTTTTATCATTTCTAAATTTTAATGTAAAAACTAATATACCTCTATTGTGTTTATTAATATTTATTCCTCTATATTTGTAATATTATTTTATAAAAACAATTATGTCCTACCTGAAATAACAAAATGAATCTCTTTTCATGAATTGAAGTTTTCACATAGAACTGGATTTCTATCTAGAAAGACAAATGTATTGAAGAAACATGTCTGCCGAATTTCAAGTCTGAAAGTCAAATAGTTCAAAAAGGATAATTTTTGTCCATAACATCCCCGCACCCTCCCCATTCCCTTGGAAGCCAATTTTCGCAAAACCCGTTCTTGTATCTCTATTCAACAAAAGAAACATGCCGCCAACCAAATTTCAAGATTGTAGGTCTAATAGCTCCAGAGATCTTGTGATAAGTGATTTACTTTTCTCCTGAAGAAAAAAAAATACAAACTAATAATAATAATTAATAAATAACAAACAATTTTATTTTAAAAAAAAGAATCTTCTACATTTCGACATTTTTTCTCATTATAAAAAACTGTTTTCCCATGATAAAATAAAAATCAAATTTCGTCTAAAGAATTCCACTTAAAGATTTCTGAATTAAAGGAATTTTTAAAAAGCTTTTATAATGGTGACAAATGATTGTATCAAACATTTAAAAAGGAAAAAATTTTATTCAAAATACACTATACTTTTGCTTTAATTTAAAGATAATCATAAAAAATAAAAAAATACAGTAATATCCCAACTTTTTAACCCGGATTTTTTAAATCTCGTTGATTTCGTACCTGAAGTAAAATAAAATGTTATTGCCAATCTAAGCAAATTCCCCATTTAAAGCAGTGCTAATCAAAGTTTCAATATTTGAGACCCAATATTCAATCATAGTCTTCATTGCGCCCCCCTCTCTCCATAAAAATAACAATGCATTGAATTCAATAATACTATGCTTTGACGCTAAAGCTACAATACGACTTTAACCTCTTAAGTGCCACCGACGTATATATACGTCACGCTCAACCGGTACATTAAATGCGCATATGTCTTTCGGAAGTACGATCTGTTCTGTGCACTACTGTTCATAAAATTATTCCTAAGGCTTTGGAATGCAATAAAAGTACCTTGACAGTGTTTGCGAAGGATTTACTTTTTGATTACGGTGTATCTGTGGGCGTCTGGACTGAAAATCAGTCCTCAATCCCATATCGTGATAGCCTTAGATGTTGGAACGACGTTTGTGGAGTTTTTCATTCTGCGGAGAGGCTTGCTGGCTATTGGTTGGTTGGAGGCGATCTGGAGGCGTGGCAATGAGTGGCGTCTTGACTAGGAATTTTTGGGACTTTCCCTGGGAAAGCTGTGTTTGACTGAGAGCTTAGATACTGCTCTCTGATTGGTCGAGGATGGGTAAGGATAGAGACTCTTATTGGCTGCCCACAAGGGGTATGAAAAACGTATTGGAAAATAACTTGTCCAGTGGGGTAAAATAAAGGAAATAAAATATGAGTTTAAATAAAAGTTAATTTTGCAAAATTACTGGGTGCAATAATTAAAAAAATTATTGCAAGAGAAAATAGCTTAAGGCGGGTTGTAGGAGTCCAGAAGGATTCTCCTTGGCCTTTTGGAGTTAGATTTGACATATTAATATTGTTGGTATCAGAGAGAGAGTTAAAAAAGTTAATGGCTATTTTTAGAATGTGAGATTTAAAGCTACTAATTTTAAGTGCGTTATTTATGTCATCATTTCTCATATACCTGGTTGCGTTAACTATCATGCGAATATATGAATTTTGTACTACATTCAAAATATTGAGATTACTATTTGCAGCATAGCCCAAACTGGACAAGCGTAAGCCATAATGGGACGCATAACGACTGTATAGAGAAGCACTTTGTTGTCTATACTTAAATGTGAGTTCCGAGATATTAGGGGGGAAAGTTTAAACATGATTTTTCGGAACTGATCGCGAACGTATAAAATATGTTGTTTCCAAGTAAGGTGCGAGTCGAAAATAATACCGAGGTAGTTGGTTTCCTGAGACCAGGAGATTTGTTTGTTGTACATGATGAGAGGTGGTGGATTGGTTCGTTTTTTAGTGAAGATAACTGCGCATGATTTTTCTACGTTAATGCTTATTTTCCATCTGTCGTAAAATGTTTCAAGTAGTTTTAAGTGTTTGTTTAGTGCAAAGGTTATGGTTTTTAAATTTCTGTAAGTGGCAGAAAAGGCCGTATCATCCGCAAACATGTTAATATTGGTTAGTGAGTAATTAGGGATGTCATTAATATAAATATTAAACAGCAGAGGTCCTAGGAGGGACCCTTGAGGGCACCCTGCGGAAATATTGTGTGTATTAGAGAGAGATTCGTTGACTCTGATCATAAAAGAACGGTTTATAAGATAGGAGTGGATTAGGTGAGTTATAGGAGAGGGAAATTCGTATGTAATTAAGGATTTACTTTTATCAGAGGATTTCCTTATTTATATTCCTTTTACTTCCTCCCTCCCCTTCCAAAACATCACATACGAGCGCCTACGGGGAAAACGGGGTATTGGGGAGCGAATCACGTAGCTTTTAATTTGCAGTTAGGGATTATTTTAAATCATACAAATTATCAAGGTAAGAGTTAATTTTTGTATATAATTTTATGTAGGACAAACCCATAGGGTCACTGGTAATTATTAGACTTGTTCTTAACTTAGTATTGTTAAATTAATTATAAAATATATTGCACAGTACTGATACATTTATAAGTGTATTATATCAATGCGAATGCTAATTTTATTTTTTGTTATGTCAGAATTTTTTTGTTTGCTTACTTTCAGTAAATTAATTACTTTTTAAAAATAATCGTTTGTTTCCGACTTTTCAATCTACTTGCGCCCCCTTGTAGAGTTATCACGTCCCCCTAGGGAGCGCGCCCCACAGTTTGAGAAACGTAGATTTAAAGTGATACTAATAATCGCTAATGCACCACAGGCACTCTGTAACCCTAATTTTGAAGCAGGTGTAAAAGCTGAATGTTTGTCACCCAATACAACCAGTTTGTGCTTCAACCGATGGAGTCAACAAAACATTCAAAGTTTATTATACTAGAGGATCACATGCACATCTGCTTGAAGCTATGAGACAAAAAAAAACACGCACACACACACAAGCTCTCTGTTAAAAGATTTTCGAAACAATTCAATATTTTAGATGCTGTGAGAATCATTGGATAATGCTGGAAATAAGTTTCACAAAAAACTTTTAGTGGCTTCTGGAAAACTGTGTCCTTTTTTTCCTATCACTGAAGTTCAGGCGGAATTAGTGCCAGCTCCTGATGAAATTGGTCATATGATTGAAGGAGTTGTTAATCTTGCCAAATTAAGGGGACATAGAACGATTTACGCAAAAAAATTTAATTTAAGGTTGTTCAAAATTTTTTTGGTTGCCTCCTATGTGTGTATACTATGTAAAGTGGATTTTGTGCTGAAAATTTCATAAAAAGCTAGCCATTTAATTTTTAAGGAAAAAAATTTTTTGACGTGATTACAAAATGCTACTCCTCTTACAAAAATTTATGTGTATGCATGAAATTTGACTTATAAGTTCATCAAACAATTTATAACAAAAGATGGTATGGGTTTTACAATAACGCATGATTAGTTTTCGTACAATACTTATTTTTATAAATGCTTATTGAAAATTCCTTAAAAAATGTATAAATTCTGAGTTTAAAAAAATAAAAGAACTAACTTTAAAAAAATAAGTATTGCATATCAACTTTTATTACATGTACTATCAGCAATACGTAAAAAAAATCAAAGCATTAGGCACAGTAGAAAAAAGCATTAGAATTTTAAATGAAGACAAACTAGCTATTTTATCTTTCTGAGATAAGTAAATGTAAAATTTTGATTTGCCATAGGAATGCAAATAAAAACGAACGTAAAAGCTATCATAATTCAGCGTTTTTTAAATTTAGAGCTTTCAAATTTTGTGAGGTTTTTGGACAGATTATAAAGAATAATGTAGGCTAAAAAAATATTAGATTTGATTTTTTTACCAATTTTTGTCAATTGAATCGTACTGTTAATAAATTTAAAAGTGGATAGTGATGATGTTTAAGGGGGGGGGGTGTTCTAAGGGGCCAAAAGTCTGACAGCCGCCAAGTACCTAACCCTTTGTAAAATCCAACTTGTGGGCCCAAAAACTGACTTTTCAGAGGACCCAAATGTTTAAGCTACTGAGTTGCCAAGTCCAGAACAAGAAACCAAATAGTCTCTGCATATGTCGTTAGCATTATATGACGGGCAATTTGGGAATCTACTAAACCGAATCTGTACTGTTGTTTCGTGAGGTATCATGGCCAGTTTCAATTTCAAAGTTACAAAGGGAATAAAACCAAGGTGAAAGAAAAACGCACACATTTCACTTTCACTATCCAATAAGTAAAATGCCTCCCAAGCATCAGATAAAGCCGTCAAAAAAGCCGGAAAATCCCCAAAAGCCATCTGTGCCGGTGATAAGTGGAAGAAGCACAGGAAAGAATCTTTCGTCATTTACATTTCGACATCGACAGATCTAAGCAAGTCGAAAGGAATGGGATTTTTCATTAACCCTCTGAGTGTTCGTCCTTGTCCTGAAAAATCATTCCGAAAGCGTTTACTTCTTTTTTCAGAATTCCTTCGAAAGTGCAACACATTTAATTCCTTTCCCCTTTAAAGAACGCGGGAGGTCTACAGGGGAAGATTTTATTACTCAGTTCGGCCTCTTTGTTGCTTTAAAACCGGGATAAAACTCGTTCACAGCTATGACGTTGACTTGTGCGAATTTTGGGTGGAAAAAGCGGGTCCACGTGGTTGTTTGATCGGTTAGGTCACAATAAAAGTGAAGAGTTAAAAAAAAAAAAAAACTCGAAAGAAAGAAACTTGTTACAAAAGTTGAAAAATACTTGTTTATATTTTAAACAAAAAATTTAAAAAAATTAATTTAAGAAAAATAAACTATTTTGGACTAACGATTTGAGCCAGGAAAAAGTACCTTGTACTTATTGTGGAATATGAGACTAAGAAAACACAAATACATCGTAATGTTTTTTTAAAAAGTAACTATGTAAAAAAGAGTAAAAGTGACCATCTCTCTCTCTCTCTTTAAACAATAAGAGAATATATAAAGTATCGTTACATACGACGATTATGTTTATGAAATGAAATCAATCTTCCTCTATTCAATTATATTTTAAATTTAAAGTAACATAAAGAGAGATTTCAATACTTTTAATTTATATATATTTTAATCCTATAAATGATGTTTTTATGTTAAATTAATTTTTCGGAAAAAATCTAAATTTTATTTCATAGTCAAACAACTTGTACTAAGCAAAAATACCTTCTTTACATAGGCATTTGTGACGGAGCAAAAAGCAAATTTAGTCAAATTTTTTATTTTTATTTTAATGGGAATATATTTTTCTTCAAAATGTAAAAGTATTTCTAACCATTTTCTATTAAAATTTAATTTTTATTTTTCTGTTTCTTTAGTGTTAAACGGAAAATTCACCGATAAATACAACTTTCACACAATTCAATCATTACAAATTCTAATGAGAGAAAAACTTCTCCCAATTAATTTTGTCTTTCAAAACAGTACACTTAAAACAATTTTGCTCAGTGAAGCTAACCGACAATTCCGCAGTGTATTCATATTAATTTTTTTTTAAAAAAAATAACATTCAGAAATGCTGTATTTAATTTTTTGAGTATAAAAAAAATAATGCCTGCTGTGGAAATAACAGAGAATGAGATGTGATGTATGTTTTGAAAGAATGTTTTCGTACATGTAGAGTATTTTTGAAAATTTAAATATCACCAAAGCTGATCATATGATTGTAAATGAGTCTTATTTTAGAATGTGAGCTGTGGGGTACCAAAATAAAACATTTTACTTTTAAATAGCCAAGGAGTTTATACTCAATATCCTCTTCAAAAAATTGCTTACAACTTTCATTCAAATTGTAAAGAAACTGAAATATAAATATCCGACTTACTCCAGTCAAAAATATTCATGTTATGTGAAAATACTGTTCCTCCACTTATTTAAGTACATTTATAAGCTATAGCCCAAAGCAATATTTTATTTTTATAAACGAGGCACAAAAATTTAGTTATAAAAATATATTTTTCATTTTAGAACATATAAACCGTACACGAATTGTAAGACCATTTCTAAAATACTGAGAGTTTTTAGAGGAACAAAAACATATAATTTTGGGTAGTTCAAAATTTTAATATAATACGCAAATTTATATATTATTAAGCAAATACGTTTGACAAGAAAAAAGTAATTTATTTAAATCTTGTATTGCATGAATAAAATATAAATCAAAGATCTTTCTGAAATAAACACAATTGAAGGGAAAATGTTTAATTTGCAATTGATAGCATATAAACGTTTCTGTTAGAGGTATCCCCCCGAAGTGACGCAATCCTATTCGGTAAAAAATAAAACTTATTGCTGGAATCATACAATTTCCTAATGAATGGGTGAATCCGAATATTTTTTTCATGTAAACTGTTTGGACGGAAATGGCTAAATAGGAACATTTAATAATTTGCATAAAATAAAATTAACCGTTATAGTTTATATAATTTCTTAAGATTACAAAAGGTGTATTTCGGAAGCACAAGTTTTAATAGGAGTACGGCTTACGAAAAGTAGAACAAATATATCTGAAGGACTATGGTTTGTTACCTTAAATATTGTGAAACACAACAAAGTATATTGGAAATCAATTCCCCAATTCGTGTTGATAAAAATGTATGGAAAAACTGCAAGACTTATTTTTGTATTTGTAATTATTATAATTTTTCATTCCTGTGTTTTAGCTTCTCAGTATTGCTTCTACTTAAAAATTTATTGTATATTCATCAAATATTTCAGCATAATTTTTGCTCTTAACATACAGTTTTAACCGAAATGCATTAAAATGCTTAAGATTCTTATGTTAAAATTTTAATTTAATATTTTATTCGAAGAATTGTTAGTACTTATGGTAAATAATTTTTAACTGAGTATGTGCACGATACATAAATATTTTTTTTCTGAAATTTCAAATACAATTTCTAATATAAAATTCCTAGTTTTGTATGAAAATCTGGATATTTTCTTAATGTTAATTATAATAGATATCCAGATTTTAATTACTTGTTCTTCAGTTAGCTTTAAAAAAATAAATATTTAGAAATTTTGCATGAACAAATATGTTTAAAAAAATTTAAAATTGATCTTTATATTTATTTATATGCGTAAATGTCAACTGTAAATGCATCCGAATATTTTTAATTACTATTTATTCAAATATTCAAGGTTAAAAAAATGAATTGGTATAAAAAACCCCTCATTCATGTTTTCTCTGAAGTAAACTGAAACTCAAGCATTTTTTTTTTAATTCAAATATAATTTGGTGTATTGTAACAATACGCGCCCTGAACATCTGGCTTTAAAATTTAAAAAAAAATAATGGATCTGAATGAGTTTTTCCATTATTATTTTTATGAAAGCTTAAGAATTTTTTACAAATAATTTGATGCAAAAGTTTAGAAATTATTCATTTTTAGTAGTTGGAAAGTTTAAAAGGTTTTAAATTTTGAAGCGTTCGGTTTCTTATCAACTTTTTTGACACCTTATAATGAAATAATCATGGTTTAAAAACTGAAAACATTGGTTAAGAGAAGAAAAATGAAGCAATTAAATATAGTTCTAGATATTATATAGAGATTTATATAGTTTAAAAACTTAATTTTCCGTTTCATCATTTTAAGATGAAGAAAATAATACGAGTTAATCAAGCAAAGAGAATATACTTAAAAAGTTATTTGTCCAACTATATAAAATAGCAGATTACAGTCCCAACTTATTAAAACTTCAAATTAATATAAAATCAAAAGTGAGTTATATAATATTTTATTTATACGTTGGAACATTTTTCAAAACTTGAAAGAAAAAAAGTTAAATTGCTAAAAGTACAAAAAGAATTTATTTAATTCAAACGCAATAATATCTCAAATGAAGCTAAATTACAAACACGAACTTATAGTTCGTTCACTAAGGGGTCTAAAGAAATTCTTCCCAACTTTTTTACGATTGCTTCAGGGTCAAAACGCAGGGTTCCCCGAGAGCAATAAAACTTCCTGTCAGTGACCATTGTGTCGTTGCAACCCTCCCTAATTATCTTTCATGGTGTTAAACCATAAAAGAGGGGAAAGGATTTCAGAAAAACACGGCCTACCCGCTTTTGAAGCACTCTCTTGAAGTCAGGAAAAGACGTGTGGTGCGTTTTCGAAGCATCTCTAGACGTGCGGAAAAAGACGTTCAAACCGCTAAGAGGGTTAAAGAACCCTTAAGGCTCCCGGTGACACGCCACCACGAAAACCCGAGTGTAATGTTAATCCTATGGAGTTTCTTATAATTCAATTTACGTCTAAGGTATTGCTTTTAACTGTATGAAACAAAATGCATCCTAAAGATAAAAAAAATTAATCTTTCTCTTGATTTCGATTTTTTAAAAAAAATTTCTAAATATTTTTAAATATTTATTAAAAGCTTGAAAATTTACATTTAGTGCGTTGAAACGATCATAAAAATATTTTCAATTATCGGATAAAAAAAGTTTTTCAGCGGAAATCCTTTATTTTTTATGCTCTTTCAAACGCATATACTTTAAAAAATTTTAACTAATTTATTTGCGAGTAATTAAATAAGTCAGCATTGTATATTTGGAATGAGGGGAAAGTAAACTTGTAACTCCGCCTTCTTGCGGAAGGATACATGAAATTTTCCCTGCGTTCCCTTGGTGAAAGGGGGTAATTTATGACTCTTCGGTGGATTGTGTAACAGAGATGTCCCCCCCCCCCAAATGGGTCTTGTTTTCTAAGAATCTATAGGCATTCAAGATACTATTTACACTTACATCATTCTTAGGAAAGTTTGAGTCTGTGCTTGAAAATAACTACAAATACGTTTTGTACAAAAAGCTATCCTCTGTTTTTTATTCCACTTTTCTTAAAAATATTTATATATACTAAATAAGTTAAATTTTATTAATTATTAAAATGAACAATTAATATTTATTAAATGCATTTGAATCGTCAGGATAAAGTGAATCAGATTTCGTATTCTTTTCTTACATATCTCCAAAATTGAAATTCCTGTGTTTTTTTCCAAGTTTAAGTTATTTGAATATCAGCTGTTTTAAAACTTATTTTGCACAGTTTATTTCAGTTATTAAATAAAATGGATCATCGTCGCAGCTTCAAAAAAAGATTATTTCTTTCGGCTAAACGAAAAAAGAATATAGGACAGAATTTCAGGAATTGGAAAGAAAAGTGTGTATTTCTTTTTTTCTAAATTCTTGTTCCGCTGTTCATTTCAAATATTGTGAAAGTTTCCACATACTAAATGGATTTATTGATCATCGCATTTTAAATAAGATTCAAATATTCCGAAGATGAAATACCATTGATTTAAAATAAATCAGAAAGTTTTCCATAATTTTAAGAATATTTTTAGTAACATTAATAGTTTCTTCTTAAAACATATAAATTTCAATTAATTTATTTACTATTGCTACTGATGTTTTATTCCGTTTTTATTTCCTTCACTGAAAATTCAACTTAGAAATAACATTGCAGAAATTTTTTTTTTAAATTTCTGTCTGGAAAGCAGTATCTACATTTTGCATTTTCATTTATACATGTGTTTCATATATTATTCAAGATAACTCATCAATGCTTTTTTTTTTTCAAAATGAATTCTAAGTTAATGCGCTATGAAGAATGCACTGCAAGTACAAATACAGGCAAATAGTTCTACAATTTTAAAGTTCAAGCCCAGCACCACTAAAGACCCACCGTGTAGGGGCGCGATGCACGTTAAATCTGTCGAGAGCTCAAACGTCCTTCCTTTGGTGTGGTGTGGTGTGGTAGTTAGGAGATGAGGTGCTATCTCAGGTGTCATCCCCGTCACTTGACCATGGTTCAAAATTACGAGGTCCGTTACCAAAAGCTCTCGTGTAGCTGAACAGTGTGACGTTAATATTCACTCACTCACTCCACAATTTGAATGTTTGACATCTGAGGAATTAGAGATTTTCCCCAAAAATCCCGGGAAATTCTGATTGGAATAGGGTTGTACGAAAACACTTTCTAGTTCTAGGGGTTCTACGAAAACACTTTCTAGTTCTAGGGGTTCCACAAAAACACTTTCAAGTTCAAAGGGTTCCTTGAGTTGAAAAAGTTTGAAGACCACTGCTCTAGAGCCATATATGTTATTTGCGACAGACTTCGTAATTCTAAGCCAAGGGTGGCCAACCCGCGGCCTTGAATAATTTTGCGGCCCTCGAGATTCATTACAAAATATGATTATTTTGTACAATATTTTTGTTTTTAATGTAGTGTTTTGTAACAAATATACTTCATAACTGTTTCTATTTTATTACCTTTCTTTTATTTTAATACATTCTTAGAAGTGTGCGGTATTGCAGCGCAGCATCACACTCGATTCCTGTAACTCCATCGCGCTGCCTATTGCTAGAATTAGACATATTTGATCCTTGCATTATTATTATAAATTATCTATGCTTGTATAGATGAAAAATAATGAAATCAATAATAATTCATTCCGTTTTAAATTTTCATTCCAATAAATGTTTGTGATGGGTCTAAATATAATATAAAGATATATAATTTTTGTTTGCAGCCCGCAGGATTATAATGTTTTTCCGAAGTGGCCCGCAAGGTCATTTGAGTTGGCCATCCCTCTTCTAAGCCAAGATCGGATAGCCAGAATGACACTTGAGTTTACAGTTTCTTTGTATTCTTCATGACCTGTTTTGAACTTGGGAATCTCGCGTCTTTAGTCATTATGGTATATAATCCTCCACGGTTTTAAAAGCTGATTTAAATTATTTTTATTTTTTTTAAAAATATATTGCTGGTTTCTGTTTGTCATATTAAAAATATAACATTAGTGTGATAAATAAGAAAAATATTTAGTATGATTAGTGAAAAAAGTTAATTGAAATTAAAATCTGGAATACAATAACTTTAAAACGATTTTGTGATTTACCGAGACGAGTAAATCCATAGCAGAATATATGCGAGATTTTCGACAAAAGAAACGTGAGAAAAAAAAATTAAAAACTGAAGGAGTACAGCCGAAAAGAATTGCACAAAATTCAACTCCACGCAGCAGGTTTTTTTTTTTTTTTTTTTGCAACGAACACAAATCTTTCAGAAGCAAACGGCCGAACCAATTATTGCTTTACCAAATCTGTTTGTCAGTCAGGTAACTTTACGATTGTCCGCTCATAGCTTTTTTGAATGATGAGCTCAAGCTCGAAATGAACAGAAACCGAAATATATCGACAGCTAACAGTGGTACTGTTATTGACGTTGTTTTTCAAAGGTTATTAAATACTTTAAAATCTCAAGTATATGTGTCAGATTTTAGTCATCATAAGTCTATTGTGTGTGTGTCTTCCCCAAATTGAACAAGAATATTTATTTTTGCTAAAAAATTACATGACTCTTTGTGTTAATTAAATAAAATTTTCATTAAAGATACAATTATTTGATAGAAAATTATTTCCAATCATACCCGATTAATTTTTTCCAGGATTTATCTTACTATTGCGTATTTACCAGGATAACATGTCATGTTACACATCATATGCGACTACTGTAAGACTCGTTCCTTTTTTTTGTAACTGTATTTATATTAGAAATTCCAACACTAAAACTGTTTTTCCAAAAAATTGTGTGGGTCCCAAACCAATACTCAATATACTTTATCAGTGGCGTAGCTAGGTATCCAAAGGTCTTGGTGCAAAAAAAAAGAGAGAATATTGGTGGAGTTTTATTAATTAAAAATATATTAGAGTATTTTATATATATATATATATATATATATATATATATACAAAGCTGGTTCACATCAGCCCTGTGTCAAGTTCTGCAGAACATAGGAAAGCAAAGCTACAAACTACTTACATGTATGCATATGAGTTTTCTTGTGAATTTAGTGATTGCCCAGGTTCGATTTGACATGTGATAGACAGGAAATGATAAAGGAATATGCACAAACAAGAAAATACAATACAAAATTATTATAATTATTTAAAATAAAACACACGAAAAAACAGAGGAGGGGGGGTCAAAATTACACCAGTCTGTTGCAGATACCAGATTGTGAAACATTGAAAATAGCTTATTATGAATCATATTGTTATAAAAAATAAAATGACCAAGAAGAAATAGCTTCCTGTGTAGTTTTTTTAGATGTATGGTAAGACATTTCATGGAACTTGATGTTTATTTTCAAGTAAAGATTAGAAAAATGAAAAAATTGAAAAATAATATAAACTTTTTAATAAGTAAAATTCGCAACACTATACACAAACAAAGGAAAGAATTTAGGGGAATTCCTTACAAGGTTTGAAATTACTTTCAACGGAGTTGCCATGATTACAGCTATGTAACAATCTTTTATATTTATACCTCAATTATGGGAGAAATTATCGCAAGCTCGACTTGCTTGGTGGTCAAGGCGTGAGGGTCCCCTGAGCTCAAGGACCCTGTGCACGGCACTACCTAGCCCATTGGTAGTTACGCCACTGTACTTTATTAAATTTATATAAGATTTTTTTTTTGTTACATGTCTTAAACCGTTTTTAAATAAAATTATTGAACTGAATCGGAAATAAAGAACTGACCTGAAATATTTCAGGAAAGAGAATAATTTAAATCACATTACACTATTCATTCCATTAATTTTATAAATTTCTCTTGTCATTAAACTGTTTAAAAAAGGATTTTGATGCAATTTAGTATTGAAGAATATCACAGAAAATTGTTTTGAATGTATAGAAATATATATATATATAAAGGTTTTTGCCTTAACTAAAACTTATATTTTTATAAAATTCAAATGAAAAACTGATGTTCCTCAAAACAGAAACGAACAGCGGAAAAAAAGCAGTTTCTTTGTACAACTAGAATGTCGGGCACAGTTTTCATGTAATTGAAAACTGCCATGGGGTGGGCAGTAAAGAGGGGTCAGTTGTCATATAAATAGCCTTCAGTTGGTTGTAAACTGGACCCTCCAAGAACAAAAATAGAAGGCGAAAGAGAGGGGGGGGGGGGGGTCCTGTCTCGAGTTCCCTTTGCACTTAGAATCCCTCTCTCAACTGTTGTAGAAGAGGCTTGTATGATTCTGTGACGTCATTTTCTTTCATCATGACATCTGTCAGAACATAATCATCAGAAAATGGGATCAAGTAAATCCAAATTTGGAAAAATAATAGCTTGAAAAAAATGTTTATTTCAAAGTCAAGAAAATATTGAAAATTAAGAAAAAAAGGCATATAATTTATCTTTTATGAAGGCACTATTTACCTCCGATCATTAAGACCAGTACTCATGAGTACTTGGCCTTTCTTTTAGGAACGCCCATTCCTAAGGGAGGGGTGAATGGGCGTTTCTATAGGAAGGGCCAAGTACTCATGAGTACTGGTCTTAATGATCGGAGGTAAATAGTTCCTTCATAAAAGATAAATTATATGCCTTTTTTTCTTAATTTTCAATATTTTCTTGACTTTGAAATAAACATTTTTTTTCAAGCTATTATTTTTCCAAATTTGCATTTACTTGATCCCATATTCTGATGATTATGTTCTGCGAGCTGTCATGATGAAATAAAATGACGTCACAGAATCATACAAGCCTCTTCTACAACAGTTGAGAGAGGGATTCTAAGTGCAAAGGAAGCTCGAGACAGGAAACTCCCTCCCCCCCTCTCTTTCGCCTTCTATTTTTGTTCTTGGAGGGTCCAGTTTACAACCAACTGACCCCTCTTTTACTGCCCACCCCATGGCAGTTTTCAATTACATGAAAACTGTGCCTGACATTCTAGTTATACAAAGAAACTGCTTTTTTTAAGCTGTTTCGTTTCTGTTTTGAGAAACATCAGTTTTTCATTTGAATTTTATAAAAATATAAGTTTTAGTTAAGGCAGAAACCTTTATATATATATATATATTTCTGTACATTCAAAACAATTTTCTGTGCTATTCTTCAATATTAAATTGCATCAAAATCCTTTTTTAAACAGTTTAACGACAAGAGAAATTTTATAAATTAATTGAATGAATAGTTGTAATTAGATTTAAATTATTCTCTTCCTGAAATATTTCAGGTCAGTTCTTTATTTCCGATTCAGTTCAATAATATTTATTTTAAAAACGGTTTTAAGACATGTAACAAAAAAAAATCTATA
>BMAO01010542.1:0-23127 GCA_019973975.1 Trichonephila clavata | reverse complement strand
TTGAACATTTTATCCATTATCAATCTGATTTTTTTAAAAAATTTATTAGTAGAACAACAGTACATCTGATGTCAATTCTGAATTCCATAGAGAACACGTGATTGAATTTATCATGTGACAGCCATGAATTTAGCCCATTTGAGTGAAGGTTAAATACCTCCCTCTATAAACTTATCAATAACGACCTTCATGTGTGTGTGTGTGTATTTCTTGCTTCAACAAACATATTTTAAAGCAATACTGGTTGAGAAATTATGTATTCTATTTTTAGATCCTCCGAGATAATAACTGGATTTTACATTGTACCATTCATTTCAAATAATAGATATCATTTCATGGATGATTAGTGGCCCTTTTCCTCAGCATCGAATCGACATGTATTACAAGTGCGTCAGATACACAGTATCAGTGAAATCTTCTTCGCTTCCCGCTACTGACGTGCATATTGTTATCTCCTGTGTCGTCCACTTCCGCAGAAGCACACGGAAGTGAATGACAGTGAGCCATATTAATTTGATAATAGGCGAGGTGTGTTTACGTTTAGTAATTATGAACGAGTTAATATTCTCTTGAGAAAGAAAAAGTGTTTGGGAATAAACTTTCATCGTAGAAAAGTGTTATAATCCGATATTTTTCTTTTTTACCTGAATTATTTTACATTTTTAAGAAAAAGTTGATTGTTAGTCAGAAATTAAAATACCGTAAAATCCGGCGTATAACACGCATCCACACATTCAAGCTGCAATTTTTAGTTTTTAGGTATATTCGCCGTGCTTATAACGCCCCCTTTTTTACGAAGAAAGCTGAAATGTCAATGTACAGTGATCTTATTTTTGGAGGTCATTTATTCGATGTTTTATTCCAAGCTTCAGAAAGAAAAATAGCGTACTTTAGAAAAACCCTTTAAGTTCTTAAGTATTTCGATATATGTAGGTCCAATTTTTTTTCCTGCGTTTGTCTTTTTTTTTTTTTTTTTAAAGTTTTTAAAGCTCCCATTTTGAAACCCGGCATATAAAGCGCACCCATAAATTTTGATCATACTTTTTATGTTGAAAGGGCGCTTTATACGCCGGATTTTACGGTGTGTTAATTACAATTCGGTATCTTGTAGGTTGGTCGAAAATTTTCATAAGTCAATTAAATCATATCAAATAATTACTTCCATTTAAGTTGAAAAACTTTTTAATAAGCTATAGATATTATTACCAATTGTTAATTGGTTCAAAGCTGGATATAGCGCCACCCACTCTCTTCAATGGGTTACATTCCATCTAGTGAGGGTAAGCACTGTAATAAATACAAGGGGAGAGAGTAACACAATTTTTAGGCGTGAATAATCATCGTTAAGGAGCGATGAATTGGAATTTTTACATCCGAACAAACTCGAAGTACTTTATTCTTAAAACAATAATTTAAACGTCTGTAATCATATTTTTGGTCGAGGTATATATATAAGAAAAAATTTTACGATATTTTTTAATTTCTAATGTACCACATTTTAAATTACAGTTACACCATATTAAGACGATATGGTACCCTAAAAATCATCAAACTATCGAAATTTTTTATTGGCGTATTTGATACTTCGAATCCTTATAAACATACCGGCAAAGTATCAAAGCTTTATCTGCATTTTATGAAGTTATGGAGCAATATTTGATGCTGGACAGCAACTACCACGACCACATTTCAGGTTATCTGCTAGAAAAGAGCCTGATAAAAAATAAATTAATTATTTTTCTACCTCTCGTAAATGAAACGGACATTATATATACAGTAAAAAATCATTTAGAGAAAGAATTGTGCAATTCATGCAAAAATTCTAGTTAGTGAATTGTTTATTGAAGAGCAAGTAGATTTTTGGTCAAGATTTAACAGTTGTGCGTGCTTTTTATAATATTTATGAATGAAATTAAAACTTCAAAACGAATTCTCCCAAATTACAAATACTAAATCTCATTTTAATAACTCAGATAATTAAAAAACCAATTCGGAAGAATAGAAAAACTCTCCCATTTTTATATATTTGTTTTTGGTAATATATATATGTAAGGATAATTAAATAAGATATAAAATTAAATCCTAGCCACTTCTAAATTTTGTTTTCCCGTTACATCTTCAAGTATTAAATTTATTAACCAGTTCGCGAATGAAGAACACATGGCCTTAACAGCTCCGACCATTAATTTTTATTACCTATATGTCATGCTTAAATTCTCAAGTATACTTCTTCAATAAGACATGTACTTGAAGACATCTGGCTTTTGAGAAGCCGTGGACTCTTGATTTTTAACACGTGTCCGTCTCTCTCTCTCTCTTACAAATGAGATTACAAAATAATTTAATGGAATAAAGACGGTTAAAATAAAATGTCTTGATGTTCACTTGCAAAACACGACATATATATGTATCCCATGTGTGTGAAATTCAAAACTTTTAATATTAAAATATTCTAAGATATTTATTTAAGCAAATGCATATATGAAGTTTTTAGATTTTGATATATTTTACTTATAAATTTTTATTTGATTTTGCTTTCATTCGTGTACAATATTTAACATGCGAAGGCTTTTAAAATCATGGAAATAAAAAATAAAAGCATAAACATCTTTTGTACATATCTTTCTGCATTAGCTTTGAGCTTGGAATTAGATCTGATGTGTGTGCATTTATTTTTTTTATAATTATTAAGATAAAGTTTTATGGAAATATTGATCTTTCTTTGGGTTTCTTCTATATATTCATTATGGCAGTATACTGTTTAAGTGTTCTATATTTGTGCAATTTCTTATGGTAAGCAATTTTAAATAAGCTAATTAACATTTCACAAAAGTTTCAGACTATTCGATGAATATTATATTATGCTATTCATGGAATGAAAACTTCAAACTCATATTTCTCCATGTTGAATTTTTGTACACATACTATCATTCCTACCCTAAGGCTTTTTTGATAATTCAAGTATGAGTTTGAAATCTTTTATACATGTTGTGAAATGTATGTTTTGTAAAACTCTGCGTGGAATTAGTTCTAACATGTTTAGTACTTTTTCTAAAAAATTTTAAAATAAAAATTAATGTTTTTTTGAGAATTTTTGAAAGTTTAACTATAAAAAATTAATAAAAAATTAAAGAGTAACAGCAGAAAAAAACTCATGCACAGTTTTATGTAGTATATTATAAGGTACTTGGAAAAAATTTTGGAAGAAAAAAGACATATTTAAAAAAAGCGTTAGGAATTTTTAAAAATGTTTAAAATAGTTCAAAAAATTTAAATTTTACAAACATTTTGCAACAAATTTTAAATTTTTTTGTATGGAATTATTATCAAATATTAACCTTTATAAAATAGAATTAAAACTAAATATCAAATATTAAAAATAAAAAAAATTGTGAAGATGTTACCATATTGCCTTAAGGTTTATCAGGAAATACTATGCCAATATAAAGAATTTGATCATCAATAGGCTTAATGGACGTCAACTTGTGGATCCATAAGACAAGAGGACTCGAGACTCGAGCCCCCTACTCTACAGAAAATCCAACTACGCAGTAGCGTAACGTATACCCCCGCAACGAGGGAGGGGGCAGGATTCTAGGGGGTCCAAAGCCTGACTGCCACGAAGTACCTACCCTATGTGAAAACAAACTTAGGGACCCATAATCTTGGGTCTGCAAAACCAACCCTGAGCTTACAGGGGGGTCCAAATGTTCTTCGTTGCGCCACTGCAACTACGATTTTACCATCATGATAACTCGACATAGTAAAGGAGAAAAAAATTGGCACAAAACTTTGATATCGTATTGAGAATTTGTGTCTGCGCTTGTTCAATTCTTTGTTATTTCTGTAATAGTTCAATCCGTTCTGTGCATCAATCGTGTTGAAGTTTTGAACAGACAAAATATGTTTCCACCAAAACCACACAAATTTTAAAGCGAAAAACGAATTTTTTACTGCTTTCTCATCTGCATATTTTTTTTTTATCTTTCTTTCACACACTCAAACATACAGTAAGTTTTTTTTGTACTATACAAGCTTATCGGCTTGGGAATACTGTAATTCTCTTTTATCTTTTGCTTTAATATTTTTCCTTTTTAAGAAAGTTTTAATGGGTATTTAAAAAAAATGTAAAGACAACAAAAATAAATTGCGTTTATAACTTTTAAGAAAGAAAAATGTAGGAAATGAGATCATTTTGCGCTCGATTAAAGCTGACCTTTAATTTCAGGAAATGAATTACATAAGATCTGAGGTTTTTTTCTTTAGATTAAAAGAAATTAAAAGCGTTCTTTTTAATTTTCAAAACTACCTTATAAAGCGATTATTTTTTTTCGCTTTAATTTTTTTTATTTATTCTAAACATCTGAAAATTCAAAAGAATGAAATTTCCTTTCAAAAACTTAATTTAAAGAATGAATCAAAATAGTAAATGAAGAGTCGATGTCTTCTTTTTGCTTGAATTAATTCTGAACTTAAAAACCGACGTATATTATATCTTATGAATTAAAGGATTGTTAACTTGAAACCTATTTTTAGGAAAATATTTTAACAGCAGACATTCTAAATAGGCTTGTGATTGACTGTAGAATAAAATATGTGTGGTGTGTTAATCAGAATTTCTGAAGCCCCAATATGAAATGACTAGCTGTTACCCGCCCGCTTCGCTGGGTATTTCATGATGTTTTATAAATTTTTACTGCTTATATATATGTGTATAAATTATTGATATCTAAGTCCTAGCATTAAGAATTCGATTGTATTGAAAAATATACTTAGACCTGTAACTGTCACCTCTTGATAAATAAAAAGGGCAGAACTCATATAATTTGTATTTTCTAAAAATCTCTAAAATTGAAGTATAGAATGATGTTTGCTCTTTCGTAACCCAAAAACCAAGTGGATTCCCGCAGAACCAATTTTCGCGGTGGATCTCTACTCCGTAAATTGAACATGCTAGCCAAATTTCAAGTCTAAATCAAACAGAAAAAAAAAAAGTTTTACTATCAATATCCCCGTAATCCCGTGTGTTGAGAGCCGTTTTCCAAAATAACCTCTCTTAGCGGATTTCAATTCAACAAAAGAAAAATGCAAACCAAATTTCATAATTATAGTCCTTGTAGCTCGAAAAAAGGATTTTTTTGTGTCAATACGTCCCAGTAACCCCTGCACCGCTCCGCAGAACTTGATTTACTTAAAATACATTCTTAGTGCATCCCTATTCAACAAAAGAAACATGCTTAAAAAATTTCAAGTATATGGGTCTAACAATTAAAAACAGGAATATTTTTCTGTAACTCCTCTTGACCCCTCGCAACCATCCTTAGGGGTCAATTTTCGTTTTACTCTTTGTTAGAGGAATTGTATTCCATGAAAGGAACATGCCTACCAATTTTCAAGCAGGATGATCAAATAGTTTAAAAATGGAAATATTTATCGATTACGCCTCTTAATCTCCCGAAATTAAACTTAGTAGTTGATATTCGCAAAACCCATTTTGTAGCGGTTCTCTACGAAAGGAATCAGCTTATCAAATTTTAAGACTGTACGTCTAATAGTTTAAAAATGGGATAATTATCTATAACGCCATTTGAGCCCCCGCAACACCACTTCGGTGTCTGTTTTCACAAAATCCATTTTGTAGGGGAATTACACTCTATGAAAGGAATCTGCTTAGCAAAATTTGTGCGTCCAATAAATTAAAAATGCAAAAAAATGTATCAATAACGCCCCTTGAACCCCCGCAACGCCACCTAGGGGTCTATTTTCACAAAACACATTTTGTAGTGTATCTCTATCCTATAAGAGGAATCTGCTCACCAAATTTCAAGACTGTGCGTCTAATAGTTTAAAAATAGAAATAATTACTTAAATCTGCCCTTAACCCCCCGCAACACCCCTTGGCGGTCAATTTTCCCCAAACCCGTTTTGTAACTGATATGTACTCCATGAAAGAAATATTCCTACCAATTTTCAAGCAGGCTGGTCAAGTAATTTAAGAACGAAAATATTTATCTATTACGCCACTTAATCCCCCGCAACGCCACTTAGAGGTCTGTTTTCCCAAAACCTTCTTATAGCTGATCTCTACTCTATGAAAGAAATCTATTTATCAAATATAAAGACTGTGCGTCTAATAGGTTAAAAATGGAAATAATTATCTATAACGCCCCTTAAGTCCCGCAACGCCACTTGGGGGCAATTTTCAAGAAACCCATTTTGTAGCGTATCTCTACCCTATGAGAGGAATCTGCTTACTAAGTTTCAAGACTGTACGT
Source organism: Trichonephila clavata (assembly GCA_019973975.1). Classification (NCBI taxonomy): domain Eukaryota; kingdom Metazoa; phylum Arthropoda; class Arachnida; order Araneae; family Nephilidae; genus Trichonephila; species Trichonephila clavata. Next base: position 16,852 of record BMAO01010542.1, on the reverse strand, counting down.
CTAATAGTTAAAAAATCGGAATTTATAACGCCCCTTAAACCCCACACCCCCGCAACACCCCTTGGGTGTCAATTTTTTAAAAACCCATTTTGTAGCGGATATTTACTCCATGAAAGAAACTTACCAACCAATTTTCAAGCAGGTAGGTGAAGTAGTTTAAAAACGGATATATTTATCTATTACGCCCCGTAATCCTCCGCAACGCCACTTAGAAGTCTGTTTTCACAAAACCCGTTTTGTAACTGATCATTATTCTACGAAAGGAATCTATTTATCAAATTTAAAGACAGTGCGTCAAATAGTTTAAAAATGGAAATAATTATCTATAACGCCCCCTAAGCCCCTGCAACGCCACTTGGGGGTCTATTTTCACCAAACTTATTTTGTAGCGGATCTCTACTCTCTGAAAGGAATCCGCTTACCCAATTTCAAGATTGTACGTCTAATAACTTAAAAATAGGAATTTATAACGCCCCTTAAACCCCCCGCAACACCCCTTGGGGGTCAATGTTTTAAAAACCCATTTTGTAGCGGATATTTACTCCATGAAAGAAACTTACCTACCAATTTTCAAGCAGGTAGGTGAAGTAGTTTAAAAACGGATATATTTATCTATTACGCCCCTTAATCCTCCGCAACGCCACTTAGAAGTCTGTTTTCACAAAACCCGTTTTGTAACTGATCATTATTCTACGAAAGGAATCTATTTATCAAATTTAAAGACAGTGCGTCAAATAGTTTAAAAATGAAAATAATTATCTATAACGCCCCTTAAGCCCCTGCAACGCCACTTGGTGGACGATTTTCACCAAACTCATTTTGTAGCGGATCTCTACTGTATGAAAGGAATCTGCTAACCCAATTTCAAAATTGTACATTGAGTAGTTTAAACATGGAAACAATTATTTATAACACCCCGTAACCCCCGTAACGCCCCTTGCGTTTCGTATTTCGGGAAATCCGTTCTTAGCTGATGTCTACTCTATGAAAGGAACATGTCTACCAAATTTCAAGTATGTAGGTTGAATAGTTCCAGAGATATCGTGATTAGTCAGTCAGTCAGTCAGTCAGTCAGTCAGTCAATCAGTCAGTCAGTGAGTGAGTCGCTTTTCTCCTTTATATATATAGATAGATGTTGGACTACACTGGAAGTATATATAACGAAATTTATGGTGTTGAGAACAGTCTTTTATAAACTGCGTAACTTTTTCCTATTTCTGTAAGATAAAAAAACAGATGATTGATTTATCTGCAACAGAGTTTCTCAAACTGTGGGGCGCGCCTCCCTAGGGAGCGTGACAACCTTACGAGAAGGCGCGAGCACGTCAAAAACAAAAGCTTTTTAAAAAAAATTATTTATTTACTGAAATTAAACAAAATACACCCTGACATAATAAAAAATAAAGCACACATGTACAGTTACATAATACACTTAAAATGTATCAGTTCTGTAAAATGCATTTTATCATTAATTTAACAATACTAAGTTAAAACAAGTTGAATAACTGAATAATTACAAATTGACCAGTGATCCCATGGGCTTGTCATATGTAAACACATTAAAACTTATCTTGATAATTTGTACGGTTCATAATTAATCCCTTAAATGCTGATTAAAAAATTACATGATTCTCTCTCCAGTGCCAATCTTTTAACACGTAGTCGAGCGTATATGGTATATTGGTGAAAGGGGGGGGGGTTAGAAAAGGAATAAATAAGCAAATCTTCTAAAATAAGTAAATCCTTCGCAAACACTGTCAAAGTCATTTTATTGCATCGCAAAGCCTTCGGAATAATATTATGGATACAAATGCTCAGAAAAGATCATACTTCGGAAAGACGTAAATAAACGTCCGGGGCAATTAACGCACTGGCTGCTCCAGACATTTATATACGCCGGTGGCACTTAAGAAGTTAAAGTCGAAATGTAGGTTTAGCGTCAAAGTTTTTTTTCTTAATTAAATACTTTGTTATTGTATGGAGGGGCACGATGAAAATTGTGATTGAATATTGGTGCGCAAGTATTGAAAGTTGAGAAGCACTGATCTACAATATAATATAAATATCGGAAGCCCATATATTTATTTTATTGTATGTCTATCAATATGTTTTGCTACATGTGCAACATTTATACTGTGATATTTTTGCTATAGTAGCTATAATGTTTTTACTCTTAAACTAGGTTTGTGTAATATAATATATACAATAATTATATTTCAGATAAAAATAATACATTTATCATACAAACTATATTTACGTTAAGAATCAGAGGAACCAATTTGATATGGAGGGGGGGGGGTGCTTGTTGTCGAACGAATCGTCTGGAGAATGGTTGAAAAGAACTGTTTTGAAATACTTTTCAAACGAAGAATATAGGAATAGGTTAAAAATAATCAATATCAATATAATTTAATAATAATTATACATACTAATAATTATATTATATAATATATTATCATGTAATATAATTCAATAGTAATTATGATATATGATAATATTCATTTAATTTTATGTGATAATTATTATACATAATAATCATAATATATTTTAAGAATAATTATCATATAATTTAATAATAATTAAATAAAAATCATATAATATAATTTAATAGTAATTCTAGATAATATTCATATAATAAAATATAATTGTTATATATAATAATGCTCATATAATATAATAGTAATGATTATAAATAATATAATAATTATAAATAAATCAGATTTGTATTACTTAAAAATAAATTAAAAATAAAATCATTATTATAAATATAATAATTGTTTTTATATAATATTATAAATAAAATAATTACATAACATATATTAAAATTAATAATGAATATTAGTTAATAAGTGTTAATAACTTACAATATTCCAAAAACTGCGAGTTCTTTGGATGAATTTCATCGAACAAGGAACATTCAAAAATGCATTATTAAAAAGCAAAACAAGTAGTAAAAAAAAATTTTTTTAAGTCAATTCCTACTTAGTTAGAAAAACGCACTGACACCATCTGTTGCAGCCAGTTGTAACTTTGATAGAAATAACGCAAAATGAATTTAAAATTTAAAAAAAAAATAACATTTAGTTAATGAATCAATATTTGAATAAAACTGCATTAACCTCAAGTGTCATCCACAACAAGTTTTTAAAAAATGTATTTGAACTTGAATGGATGAATAGAAAGTATTTGAAAATTTGAACAAGTTATATAGAGGGAGAGAGTGAAGTAATAATAAGAATTGAATAAATTGAAAATGGGCGAATAATAGCAATAAATAAAAGCACTTCACTCATTCTTTAAGAAAAATATCCTGGTACTCACCAATGACACTAGAAATATCCATATTCGAAAATATCACAAAATACAACAGAAGACTCAAATAGTAGTGTGCTGGATTAGAACCCGCGATCTATGGATTCGTAAGCACTTAACATACCATTAGACAAAAGTGATCACTCCTGTCCGGAGGCTGTTACTGGCTTACTTAGATACCGTCACAGATACCGTTTGTTTATTGTTGAATTTATCCTTGAGTTTGATATTTGGATCTGGAATTACGTGGTGGCTGGAATTAGTCTTGCTCTTCAAGGGATATTAATTAACGGGTCTGAAGGGTATTTATTCTCTCCATTGACGGGGCCTCGGATGAGTCCCGTATCGTTATATTTCAAAGATTCTGTCTTGCAGGTCAAACTTTTCAAAGTGTGTTAAGAAGAAAAAGTTCGAATTAAAAAAAATTTTAATGTACCATGTTTTTATAACGGATTAAAAAGAATAAAATTCCTCCTTTTTTTTTTTTCTTTTTCTTAATTTGTCACATTTTAATGCATTGTCATACACTTTTGAGCTATGGACCAAATTTTAAGTCTCTAGCTCAACGGGAAGTGAGTTTAAAATGAGTTACAAAATTCTACCCAGACAGACATACGGAAAAGCGAGTTAATAACATGGTAATATTAAGTGTTATTCGTATTATCACCTTTTAAACTTATTACTATAATGGTAATTCGTATCTCTCTCTCACTTCTAAACGTATTGCTTTTTAAAAATGAAAAAAATATTTAGCAGTTAGAACATAAATTATATTTTTTCACACACACACATATGCACGAGTCTTTTTTTTTAAATTTCTATTTTCAGAAAAACTTGACAATCGTTTATACTACAGTAAAAAAATTGCTGACGCACCCACTTTCTCCTTTCTCACATAAAAAACACTTTTTTGTTTGTTTTATTTTTATTAACCTCAAGTGGGGTTAATAAAAATAAAGGGCGTTTTTATGGTTACATCTTAATCCTTTAATCACCAAACCTGAAAATGGTATCTATGCAATATTTCGTCAAACTCTGAAAATGGTACATGTAATAATTCGCCAAATTGAAAATGGGGAATATGCAATAAGTCGCCAAATCTGGAAATTCTTATTCGTGAGGATCTTGATCAGAACATTGGAACAAAATTATGAAATTGTCATCGGTCCTTGACAAGCGTGCAAAATTTTGAATTAATCAGACCTTTTAAGGTGGGTAAAAATCGAGTTAAAAAAATTCCGCGTTACATACAAGTGAAACTTATAAAAGCGTGTTCAGAAAAGTGCCTCTTGTAAAATTTCCCATAATGAAATACTGAGAGACGAAATAATTGAGATTGATACAAAACTTCAAAAATGAAAGTAACATTTTAAACAATGGAAAATTAGTTGTAATTAGAGGCTCTCACATTTATCTTTCCTTCGAGAAGTTAGAAGATGCTCAACTTTTCACTGATTAAAAACTTTTTCAATTGTTCTTTTATTGCATTGGTTTACCAATGCCATTTTCAATAAGGAAAGTAAGAAAGAAAACTTTTAACAAAGAAAATGCAAACATTTATTTCCCTTTAATTCGTAACATGCAATGCTTAATGACATGCTCATATTATTATGTAAAAGTTACACAGAAAATGTTTTAAATTAAAATTATTTGTTTCTATCGATCTTGATACATGGTTAAAAGATTAAAGGTAAAAACATAATCTTAAAGTAAAACATTGAAAATTATTAGACATGATTATGTAAATCTCCTTTACAATTCCAAAAATCTTTATATGCTGTTAATTTCTCCAGCCCCACGCGGCCGCGGTGGCTGAGTGGTCTAGGCATCGGATCATGGCTAGCCTGTCATGAGTTCGATCCTAGTACCACTGAAGATCCGCCGTGTAGGGGAGCGATGCACATTTGAACTCACATAATACACTTGTAAATGATCAGTACTGCACAATGAATATTTTATAATTAATTTAACAATACTAAGAACAAGTTTAATAATTACCAATGACCCCATGGGCTTGTCATATAAAATTTTGACAAAGATCAACACTTGTATTGATAATTTCTACGGTTTATAATTAATCCCGAAACTAACGATTAAAAGTTCGAATATTTGCTCCCCAATGCCACCGTTTTCCACGTAGGCTCGCGTATATGATATATTTGGGGGGGGGGGATGAAAAGGAATAAATAAACAAAACCTCTTCTCTGAAATAAGTAAATCCTTCGCAGACACTGTTAAGGTCCTTTTATTAGTTTCCAAAGTCTTCCGAAAAATTTTATGAATAGCAGTGCACAAAGAAGGTCGTAGTTTGGAAAGACGTATATATACGTCCGAGACAATTAATGCTTTGGCTGTTCGAGACGTTTATATACGCCGGTGGCCCTTAAGAGGTTAAAGTCGTATTGTAGCTTCAGCGTCAAGGTATATTATTTTTGAACTTAATACATTGTTATTGTATGGAGAGCGGGGGGGGGGGGGGGTACGATGACAATTATGATTGAATATTGGGTCGCAAATATTGAAAGTTTGAGAAGCACTGATGTACATTACAGTTTCACTATTTGAGCAATGAGTATAAATAGTTGTATAATTTGTACAAGGGAGGTTCATCCGTCACTAGGCAGACAAGGTGTATCCTCTACTTATTAGTTTTACGATCAAATTTTAATATTTAAGAATTTGGTAAATCCCTGATTTGCATTTTAGTATTCGAGCTTGTCCTGTAAACGAACGGTTAGGCTTAGAACAACGGTAAGCGGAGAAATATGAAACGAAGCACACATGGTTGCCAATTTAGCACCTACGACACATGTAAAATCGGAATCGAGAATTTGCAGCAGGGGCCGGCAACCTTTTAGCTGTGGCGTGTCAAACCAATCTACGAATATGATTCATCGTGCTGCACAAGAAGACATGCTTGAAACAACTCGATTCCCCCGAGGTAATGCATGCCCAGTTAGACAATAGAGGTCAATAATTTAGATTTATAGTTTTCTTACATATTAATTTTACGTCATTTAAAGATATTTCTTAACATACAGCATACACACACACAATATAACTTTTTCTGAAACAAAAAAAAATTAAAGTTGTGTATGCGTTATGTATTTTTAAACATATTTACTGAAATAGAAATTGACAACATAAAATATAAATATTTCCCTTCTTTATAGATAATTAAGAATATAAATATAAACTTTAATGTTAACACAGCACTTGCCCCACTCTACATTCATATCGCAAAATCAGGGGTTCAGTTTGACTGTTGTGCATTCAGAATTAAAATCCTTAAGGTATCCGAACACACATTGAAAATGACCCAATTCAGTCAAGACAGATATATTTTACTTTATTTTATTGAATAGGAGCTATCTTTTGACTTTACGAAACATACTTTATTTTGTTCCTACACTACCTAGAGGCCAAGTTACAATCAATTTTAGAAAAACCGGAAGTGGGTTTTTAATCTACGAGTCACCAGAAGTGGGCATTTAAATTGCTCAGAATCTATCATGGCGAGTCTGATAACTCAAAATATTACGAATGTATTTCTATAAAACTTTTTGAACCTGATATTTACGTTATTTTCTAGAGAATGTACTAAAATATTTCTTATTGTATGAATACCTTTTGAGTTATGGCTTGTTTTTTAAATAATGGTCTCATAAAAAATGTAAAATTTCTTATAATGTTTACTCAATCAGCTGTAAAATTTTCAATTTTCAAATTTTAATAAAAATTTAAAATTTTAGTGCATCTTCTAGGTAAATGCATCTACTTTGTTTTCGTAATACTATTACTAATTTTATTACTTTTTTCTCTAACTGCTTTGAAGTTTTTCAAAAATATTGCTAAAATTTCACTTATAGTTGTGATTTTTGTAAAATTCAGGTAATTTATTTTAAGTTTTGATAGTTAAATAGAAATATTTATTGATATTGAGTCCTAAAAGAGCATTTATAATGTTTTAGTATGCTATTTTGTTAAAAAGTACTCCAAACGTTTTCGGATAACTTAAACAATTTTTAATATTGTTATACAATTTCTTTGTGGACTCGAAATATTTTTCATATGAAGAAATGTTTTTTACTTTGATATGTAGGACCAAAAGTGGAAAGCAGAGTACATGCAATTTTATCTCTTCTCCAGTAATGACGTACAATAATTTACAAAATAGCTGTAAATTTATCTTTCGAGTATGTTTCAGATTGTTTTGTAATTTCGTAACTGTCCATAATTTTGAAAATATTTGTCGAATAAGGTCCTTTCCAAATTTATCAACTTCTATCCAGTCAAAAATTGACAAATTTGAGGAGTAGTGCAGAGTGCCGCTGAAAATTGTGCTGTGTGCCACACGTGGCGCGCGTGCCATAGGTTGCCGACTCCTGATTTGGAGAGTTATCATGAAAGTTGGCATGGTTGCGATAGTCCGAAAGTAAGTAAAAACGAGCCAAAGAAAGCTGCTAACCACGACAAATATTGTCGCTCGTGATTTTCGTCAATCATTTAATTTGCATCGTTTTACGAATAAAGGGAACAATGAAGCTGATGCACAGTTTGTAATTATCATATGACGAGGAATCTTCCTTCAAATTATTTCGAGGTAAAAAAAAAAAATCGTTCTTAGAAATAGATTTTGCTCCCAGAATCTTTTAAAAAAGTTTCGGTCACATTACTCACATACACATAAGTATAAAGTACGGTCGACTCTCGCTAATTCACACAAACCTTCGATAATACGAACCTCTCGATAATTCAAATTACTTGCTCAGACCCTAAAAAAACTCTTGGGCTGCTTCAAACTAAAACGATGTTTTGGTACACTCAATATTATTTCGAAGTAAAATCTGTGATTGGCCTGACTACAATACGCAAAAATTCGAAGCCATCTTATAAAACTCTCGACAATTCGAACACTTACTATCTAGAGTCCTGTAACAAACCAATGGGAGCTCACATATTTTGTGTTGTATTGTCTCTGCATGTATTCCCTGTAACGTAGCCCCTTCGATGACCTTCTGCCTTCTACCCCTTCTTAGTGTTTTCCGCTTCCTCAGGCGAAAAGACGCTTTTATTACTTTCCTTATGGTCCTCTATGGTGAAGAGAGAGAAGAGGTGTTGGATTGTGTATTTTTTTGCGTTGACGATTTGTGGCTCATCCGTGTGACTTATAACATGTGGCACCAAATAGGGCATGAGCCGGACTGGACCTTGCCTTGAAGAACCAATGGTGTTGGGGAGAATGTCTGAGGGAAACGGGTGTAAAACGATTTTATTTCCTATGAGGAATGGAAGAGATTTGGTGGGTCGGGAAAGAGTCCTGTTCGAGAATTACTATATAAATGTTTTCTTTTAATACATGAAGGACTCTTAACTTCCGTATAATATTTATACTGTATATATAAAATGTACTTTTTTTAAAAATACTTTGAAGTAATTTTATACATGTGCACAATTGTTGTTTTATTACATAGTTTAAATTTTAAATGTTATGTTTAAATTTAATTTCAGGATTTTTCTTACCCTCTACATAATCCGAACTCTTGATAATTCGAAGTTTTTCATTTGCCCTTCAACTTCGAATTATCGAGAATTCTGTGTGTATTACTTATATATACTTTCATATTGCATAACGGACGATTCGATTAGTTACAAAAAAGTATTGTTTATTTTTAAATATAATCTAATTGCTTTTGTAAAACTTTATATGAAAAAGATGAACCCAGAGAAAGCCAATAAGAAATCATCCGAGAGAAACGTCGTTTATGTATTAAACAATAAATGTATTAAAATAATTGAATAGAGAATCTTATTCTTGGATATGGAGGAATCATTCGAAGTATTGAAGAGTTATCGTTTGCATGTTCTGTGTTATTCTTACACATTTGATCAATTATATCCGTTTGCTTATGAAATCAAAGCATTTTTATTGAGCTTCATTGTCTGTTTCTTGTTTCATTATTCTGTGATATCACTTGACACATGCATGTGAGCAAGAATTGACGCCCCTTCCGGATCGGCTTGCACAGAGGGAAACTATCGAAAATTCATGAAACATTTCCGGTTTCGGGATTATTATCTTTGGTTCAAGGAAATTCATCGGCAGTTGAAAGTTACTTCAAAATAAAATTGATCAAGTTTAAAAAATAATGTTCCATCACAAAAATATGTTCCATCACAAATAATATGCATCGATGCTCTCAATAAATTTAAACTGTGTAATTTGAGAGCTTAAAACTGGAATTTTATAACAATGGAATTTTTTCAAGCATTCTGGAAAGATATTGGAAAATCAAAATATTTTTTAACTGAAAAATTAGTTTCTCTATATCCCCATTTATTTCTGTTAAGTATTAGCGTTTCAAGTTTTACTTTCTCTGTACTTATGAATTGATTTGATTATTTTTTAACCCGTTCAGGTTCATGATCACATATATGGGATCAATTCAGGGAACATGGCATCATAGGTGAGATTGCATTTCCCCCGTTCTGACACCCGTGATCACACTGATGTGATCTGAATTTGGAATGATTAGAAACTGTAACTTCCGGTGTATTTTATTACAATATTGATTTTATCTGAATTTGTAAATGGAGTTAGGCTTAACATAAAATATAACCAGGTCCTGAACGGGTTAATAACACCCTTTGATACTACACTAGGGCTATTGGCGAACGGATCTCATAATTTTAAGTCTAGGTCAAGGGACGAAAACGGCGCTAGCTGACGAGTTGGCCTCTTACTCTCCAAACTTCCCTACCATGCCAACGTGAATACTTTGAGTCTCGATAGATTCAACGTGCATCAGCCCCTCTTCTCGATGGATATCTGTGCTTATAACATGGTAATTTATAAGTGTTTCAAGAAATTTGTTTTTTAAAATGGGTTTGTAGTGTTTGGAGGGGGTATTGACATAGCGTTCCATAGATCTCTTACTAACCCTATCTAGTCTTTCGCAGGGGTACACGTACCGCAATTTAGAGGCAATCCTCTAAGCCAGTGGTCTTCAAACTGTGTTCCATGGAATCCTGGGGTTCCACGAGGCATACCATAAGTTACGATAAAAATTCGAAAGGAAAACTATAAACGTGTATGCAAAGTACTTTAGATTCTCTCTGAGGATTGTATAACCATGAGTATTTATATAATGTTCATCCCAGTCATTAAAACTGAAAATTTCATTTATACATAATAATTTTATTTCGTAATACTTTTTTAAACTTTTTTTATAACTTATTTATTTATTTTTATTATAACATAATATAATAAAAGAGTACTATAATGCTTTTTCTTCATATATACTATCTACTGCATTGTGGATGTTCTATTGTTTACTTTCCCACGCGCGGGTTCCACGAAATCATTTTACATCCGTTAGTACAATGTTTTATAAAACTAAATAGTTTTCTAATGGAAAATGCGCCGCTTTTTATTTGTAGAAAAAACCTTTGATGAAGAAAAGGAAACAACTTATCGTCCTATCAACAGATCCGACGCGCTAAAATCTAAATTTAAGCAAAAACAGCTCCTAAATTTTAAGCTGCAAATTCATCAAGAATATACATAGGATTTCTCACATAGCTAGAAACATTTTAATGTCATTCAGAACAATGTATTCATGTTAAAAATATTTCTCTCAACGTGAATGGCTTCAAAAACAAAACACAGAAACAAATTGAAACACAGAAAAATATGAAATGCGACTGCAGATACTTTTAATAGATCTAGACTTCGACAGTTCGTGAGAAAAAATGCAAGCACATATTCCCAGTTGCTAAATATAATGCAACAATAGGTGACACTTGAATCACAAATTAATGTTATTAATGAGTAAATCACATTAGAATTACAATGAGAATTTTTAATAACAAATACACTACTTTATTTGTTGTTATTGTTGCACGCCCCCATTGGCCAGCAGTACTAGAGCAGGTCCATGACGTTGTACACTCTCAAAAAGTCCAACACCAGCAAGGGATCGCCAGCTCAATCCTGCTTGGTGACCCAAGGCATTCGAGGATTTCAGCAGGCGAGGCCGGCTCAGAAGAACATTTGGTACAATCTTCAAAGCACTTGGATCCTTCGGAAAATATCATTGATTTTAGGTGATCACTTCGAAAGCGGGCTAGAATAGTTTTGTTCCTGCCTATTAAAACCGTGAGCATGGGAGCCTCAAGGACGAGAACACTGATATCAATGGTGCTCTGGGGAGACAATCCAAGCGATCTTATTCTGATATTTAAAGTACTTATAACATTTTGATCTACTTTATAAATATGATTTTAAGATATATTCTTCTACAAACGTGTGTGTAGAATGGGGTTCCCCGAAAACAGCTTTTAGTTTTAAGGGCTCCGTGAGTCGAAAAAGTTTGAACACCACTGCTCTCAGCCAAAGGTTCTTAAGTATTCCATCATTGTGGATCCCAAAGATTTTCAACACCCCTTCCTGACTCCCAACATATGACTGAGTGATTTAAAGGTTCCCCTCAATAATCCTAAGGCTGCCTCTGCAACTTATACGGACTTTTTTCGCACTTCTTTTTTCGCTTTAAAAGCCCAGCTAACAGTGTAGTTTCAAACAATAAATGAATGAGTGAATATTAATGTCGTACTGTTCAGCTACACGAGGGTTTATGGCAACGGACCTCGTAATTTTGAACCATGGCCAAGTGACGAGGACAACACCTGAGCTAGCACCACCTCTCCTAACTACCAGACCACACCAACGGGAGGACGTTTGAGCTCTCAACAGATTTAACGTGCATCGTTTCCGTACACGGCGGGTCTTTAGTGGTGCTGGGCACGCCAGCTCATGACACGCCAGCCACGACCTTGACCACTACGCTATCGCGGCCCCTTCAAATAATTTTTTTTTAAAAACTAAATTAAGTTATCCGATACTTGTGCGACAACATTTTTTTTTTAAAAATGGAGATGTGGAAATTTTTTTGTTGTTTTTAGATTTGTTTAGATTTTAAGAAAACATGCTAAAATTATTATTATTAAAATGGGAAAAAATTGACAAAAAAATAACATAAATGCGGCCCATTCTGTACCAAAAGTTTATGAACAGATTTTCAATTTTTTAATTCTGATGTGTTGCTATGCTATTCATTTTTGAAATAACCTTCAGGAAAAAGAGATATTTTAAATTTTACAAAAACTAGAACACATTATATCTTAGTTATTATATGAAATTGCTTAAAAAAAAACAGTGATTATATTCACATAAGGGGCTGTAAATTTTGTAATAAAGCGGTGATTGACAAATCTGAAGGTTAAAACATTTCTACTATAATACAGAACATATACAAAAAAATTCAGTTAATTATTTTCAAAACTTATTAGCAATCGCTGCCCCATTTGAGCATTTAAAAAACACACACATTTCGAGTAAAATACGTTTTAAAGTATGACATCTTGCTTAAAGTAACGGCATCTGCTTTTGCTAAAACACGTGTAGTTTTTGTTCTAGAGAACGGAAAATAGTACACTTGGTATTTTTATAAAGCTATAAATTAAATTATAAAAAAATTTGTCAATTTTTGGCAAAATTCACAATTTTAGGATAGTAGAATATCTTAATATTCTTGATTGAAATTAATATTCCAGTAGAGTTTTTTCTTTGGGTAAATGTAGTGATCTTGTCTAGGATACCACATCTTTCAATTTTTTCTACAGGGCATTCAAAGCCTTTAAAAAAGGGAAATCTTCTCATTAAATGAGTGGCCTCCGCCTACTCCCTTGATAGAAGCTGGGAACGCACAGGGGCCGCAGACCACAGTTGGAGTGAGAGTGAGTGAAAGTTACAGTAACGTCGCACCATAAAGTTGCAAGAAGTTTATTGGCGATCGACCAATATGGTCAAGAGGCGAGGACGACACCAGAGCTGGTCTCCCCTCTCCTAACATTTACACCACACCAGCGAGAGGACATTTGAGATAAGGTTTGCAATCCCGTGTCATATTTTCAATCCCGGGATTTCAGGATTACATTATCCAAATCCCAGGATTAGGATTGGACTACTTATTAAAAATTCTTACATATTAGCATAGTTGAAATTGCATAATAAAAGTGAAAATATGATTAAAAATTGATTTAATATTTTTTTAATGAAAGAAATAAAAAAAAATTCATTATAAAAAACAAATAAAAATAGTACATAAGGAAATTTAAAAAAGCATTTCTTCACTTCTTGTGTTTCTGTAAATAAGCTTATAAAAACACAGCTCCTCCAGCGTTTCATCGTTGAAACGGCTTCTTATTTTTAGTTACAAAATGTCCTGCCAAAGAAAATGCACGTTCGGATTCTTTATTAGTAGGTTTTATCGTCATTAAATAGGAATATGTTCTTTTCAGGTAGTCACCACGTCACCCTCCATTTTCAAAAAAGAGACATTTCTTTTTGAATTTTTATCACAATGTCTCACATCAAATAGACTGCATTAGTGCATATACTCTTTGATAACTTTATTTAGTTCTGCTACACTTAATGATTTTTGTATACAAATTGATCCAGTTATTGAATCAGAATGAGAATCAATTTCAAGTGTTACTTCATTTGAAATGGAAGATCCAGTTGCATGAGCTGTATGTAATGCAATGGGATTTGAAATGTCTTAAGTCTTCCAAGAGGTCGCTATTAATTAACGGCATTTAATTGAAGAAGGAACTGTGACAAAATATGTTCTTGTGATGTTGCTTGTATTGTGTGCGTATTGCAATGAGCCACTTGGATCTGTGCGACGTTCTTCCATACTGCCCATATTTTTTTTTTTTTTTTTTTTTTTACATATAGCTCTTATAATTGCGAAAAAAATTCTACGTACTGATGGGTGGCTTGGAGGCTGGAAGGCTTAGATGCTGATCGGGTTTTAAGATGGTCCCTAAGACACATGCAATTTGTGTGTATTCCCCTTGTTTCTTGTTGACAGGATGTTGTCGCATTCCTTAGTTGAGGGGGTCACAACGGCTGGTCAGCAAAGTTGAATGAACTCATAATTTGGAAGAGTCGTCGCGAAATTTGTGACTCTGCGCTTGGTTCCTGACCAATGGCTAGGCGGGACCAAAGGGCGTGCGGATGAAAAAGGGGGTAATTTGCCTCCACTTAAGGTATCCGACTACGTTGAAAATGCCATTTTCGGTCAAAAATCGCATTTCCTTTTTATTTTACCATTTTAAAGTTCAAGCAATTAGCTTTCTAAATCTGTCTTTGTTTTGTCTGTGCGATAATTAGAAAAAAAGTTACAGATGTTTAAAATATTTTTACAGCTGTCATTCGAAACCGGAAGTGGTGAAATCGAAACCGGAAGTTGTCTGTTTAACATGCTTTTTACCGATAATTTTTGCAGTTTCAACCCATTATAATTTTAAAAACTATTTCTGACAATTTTTTTAATTATTTAATTGATGGGCAACAATTTCGATCTTTTAATTCGACTCTTGCGATTGGCAACATTTGTTTCTTCTGACCTCACATGTTTTTGTTTTGATTTGTGCCTTACGAATTTTGATCCTAAATTTCTTCTAAAAACTTAACTTTTTTCGAATTAATTGTACAATTTTTGATCGTTGATGGTTTCTAGACATTCTGCTTTTAAAAATTCAAGTTATAATGGTTCATAAAACTATAAAAATAACTTCTTGAAAATGCAACAGTGGACTGATAACAGTAGATTGGTAACAAAAACATTGGAAGTAGCAAATATTCAAACTTGTAATGAACAAAAACTGGATTCACTGAAGAATTTTTCACAGTGCAAAGAATGTTTTAATGGAACATTAAGAGGTTATGGAATATTTTATTTAAATATTTTGGGAAGTATGTTTTTCTCAATTTGTGTTTCTTCAATTGTTTTGAGAAGAATCTGTACCTGCATGAAGATTACTTGTTTGGACTGACTTCTAATGTGACTTTAAAATGCTCCAAATGTACTTTTATTGTCAATTTTTCAGCTACTAAAAAGCTTAAAAACCAAACTTCAATTAATTTGCAACTTATTTGTGGAATGTGAGTTATTGGAAGATGACATTTGTCTGCGAAAAAGTTACGTCCTAAGCTGAATATGTTATGCCGTATGGCAAAAAGAGCATATAGACTTTGTGAAAGAAATATCTTGGCTGCTGCTACATCAACGGCTAAAGATGTCATGAATGCTGCTGTGTTGGTAGTAAAAAGCATTACAAAATGTTCCAACACGTCAATTGGAGAATGTGGAATATCCGTTGACGACAGATACATGGACATTCTTCCCTAAAAGTTTCTATAGAAACTTTATCCATCGCCACTGGGAAACTTCCAGATTAGGAAATTATGTCTAAGTTTTGTAGAATTCTAAATGTCTAGTCGAACATGCGTGTTCCTGCATTCATCTGTATTTACTTCAATCATGGAATCTGTTTGTGCGTACAAAATCTTTGTGTGATTTTATACCACGAGATCTTAAAACAATGTTGATTTCTATGGTGTGTGATGGTGATTCCCAAGGATACATTTTAGTTAAAGATCTATTTGATGTCAACAGTGTCATAAAATGAGTGCTAATATACTTCTAAGAAAGAGTGAGTATTCGGCAAAGAAAACTTAGAAAAAGCCAGAAAACCTCGGTGGGAAAGAAAAACTTTCCAGTGTTATGATTAATAAAATTCAAAACTATTATGGCAGTAACACCAATCACGTCAAAGCTCTGCTAAGTGCGGCATTTTTTCTCGGTGGCTCCATCAGAGAGATACCCTTGTATGCACCATGCCCAAATGGAGCTGAGAGCTGGTGTGAGTATCAATGAAGAATAGCCACCGGAAAAAATATATATAAATAAAGGTGTAAGCCTTTCCATGAAACTTTTAAATATTGTTAAACCTGTGTATACAAAGTTGTTTGATAAGCATTTATTATAAATTGCCTCCACGGTGTGACACAAATGTAAACAAATCATTTAACGCGCTTTTCGGCAAATTGTTCTGAAAGAAACTTTTATTGAGCTGAAAACATTTTCTTTGGGTACCCATATTGCTGTCATTATTGTTAACAAAGCTTTATTTGTTTGTTTGAAAGCTTTTGGCATAAATGTAAATTATTATACACTGCGTGATGACAGATTTCCTGCCATCATTCGCACAGTGACTCGAAACAACATTCTTGCCTTTTTAAAAATCAGCCAGAAAAAAAATATAGGGCCCAAAGAAAGTTAAAATTTAATAAAATAGCAAGTAGGGAGGTGTTAAATATAAATCATTAGAGTTTTAGTAATATACTTGTGATATTTTGTTTTGAAATTACATTTATAAAGTTTAAATGCATTTTTCTCAAAACTGTTTTTTTTGTAAATTTCTTGATATTTCAAATGTGATATCTAAAGAGCCAATAGAGATACTTGTATGAAATTTTACACAAATGTTATTAATAGTATTATCTAGAGGTTGGACTAGCAGCTAAGAAATTGAACAATTTTTAGTGATTTTATAGTTGGATTTCCTTATAAAGTATTCGAAAATTTGAATGAAATTCATAGGTGTAGCTTCGATTAGCTATAACTTT
>BMAO01010541.1:0-52784 GCA_019973975.1 Trichonephila clavata | reverse complement strand
GTTTTTATAATATTTGAAATGTGTTCTTCAAGAATGGAAGTTTCAAGATAATTAACAAAAAGTATAATTTTGAATATTTTAATTTTGCAAAAAGAGGTTGTTAAAAAAATTAATTGAACGGAAATATAATTAGAAATAAAGAAAATAATTCATAAAACGATTTATTCGAAGAAATGATTAAGTTAAATTTTAATTTGTAAATGAAAAATTATTGGAATTTCTCTAACAATTTCCACGCTGAAAAAAAATTGTTTTTCCATAATCTTAGTACTAAAATACGAATTATCTTTAACATTTATTTTCATATGCAATTTTCGTTAAGTTTCTTTTTACAAAATTTTGCTATGTTTAAATATATTTTCATTATTTATTTTCATTTCGTTCTTTATGATTAAGTTACTCTGAATTAAAAATATATTACTTAATCAAAAAAAATTTTCTTCCTCTCATTTCAACTAATGAATAAGTGAAAATAAGCTTTAATTTTAATCAAAGCTTTTAGTATAAATAAATATGTTCTATACAGTTTTGAATACATAATCTTATATTAATAATTAGGAAAATATCTCTCGCTTTAAGTTTGCAAGTATGTTAAATGTCTTTAATCAATTAATTTTAGGTAAAATTGATTATCTATTAAAATATTTCTAAAATAAAAAAGTAAGAATTTTTTATATGCCTTTCACAAATTCTTATTAAGCATAATATAATTTAATACACATGTTTTTGATACATAATACATTTTTAATACAATTTTGGTCATCTACAAGATTCATTCTTAAAGATTTAATAAATCATCATACAGAAAAATTTTCAGACTTTGAATACATTTAAAAAATTTTAAAAAATATACTTAGTAGTTCTTTTATAAACGATATAACAAAAAATTTTATGTGTTACATTTTACAACAATAAAAATAAAATAAAAAACGAACCTTACATTAGTCATATAATGTGTAACATCGACATGTTATCGTGGTAAATACGCAACCAGTGACTTTAATCCTGAAAAATGAATCAGGGTATGAAGTTAGAATAATTTTCTAATTATATCTTTAGTAATTCTAGACATGATGGAAACACAAAGGAGTAATAATTTTTATCAAAAACATTTATTCTTGTTCAATTTGGGGAAGACAATAATTTGAAAACTAAAATGTGACACATATCATAGGATTTCAAAGTATTTAAAATCGTTGAAAACAGCGTCAATAACTGCAGTACCACTGTTGGTTGTCGAAACATTTCATTTGTGTTCATTTCGAGCTTGAGTTCATCTTTAAGAAAACCTTTAGCGTGCTCAGCTTCTGGCAAAATAGAGTTAACGTTAAGTACCATTCAAAATCATGGGAAGCGTATGAGTTCTTTTAAAAAGAGCAGAACCATCTTCTGTATACGGTAAATACAAAATGCAGGAAATCTTACATTGTTTAACTGTTTGATTCGGAGGAATGCATGCGACCACCAAAATGACTGGCAACAGTTTCAAACACAAGAACCCTGAGACTTTGGCATTTGAGCGTAGAATCATAAGTTTATTCTGGATGCAGTCTAATAAGACTTGCTGTGGTATGTGGGCTGACGGCTCAGGTGCTACTGAAGTTGGACCCCGATACGAGGGGTAGCGAAGAACACCATCAAACGCATCCTAAAAATTAAATATTAGAAAATGCAAAATACCCGTTTACTCAATTGGTTAGTTTTAATCGAAATCTTTGTTAATCCGTTAAAAATAATCGGTATTGACAGCGTGATTAAGCTCAAAGTATGAAAATGATGCGCACTTAAATGTTTATTCAAGTTGCATTTTTAAGAATGATAAGCTTTGTCACACGCAGACCTTAACAGGAATATAATTATTGATATATGGTTTACACGCCATAAATACTATCCTCAGGGATTTCACACTAGCAAACCTGAGACTTTGACATTGAGCATAAGAATCGCAAGTTTATTCTGGATGATCTAGTAAGACTTGCTGGTATGTGCAGGCTGGCAGCAAGTACTACTAGGGGTTGGACCTCGAAACGAGGGTAGCGAAGAGACACCTGCAAGCACGCTGATTGGTCAAATCAAACAGCGCGTTTCCTGACTTCCTGTTACGCATTCCGTCCCGCTTCACAAAATCACTCAACAAATATCCAGCAACCAAGAGTAAAGATGTTACACATCAAAAATAGTTTTGCATAAATAGAGTTCTTAAATTTTAAATTATATATGACAGCAGTTCATTTTCCTTAATTATTTCTGCTTTTTAGATCATTGTATTTTATTTTATAATCCACCACACTCTTTTCAAATATGGAGATCTATTAAAATTTGTTAATTCATTTTCACATTGAAAGAGTTAGAGAAAGCTGAAACATTTTTAACAACACATATTATATAGGATGTCCCATAAAAGGTTCCCAAACTAATCACAGTTAGATTCCTCTTTTAAAGTACAAAAAAAATGCCTAAAGAATAGTGAGATCCATAATTTACGAGAAAAACACTAAAAACAAAGTGTGACATCCCTGTCAAGTTTAAAGAGGAACTACCTTCTCAATCCTGTTACTCGGTGATCACTTGCTTAGATCACATCTGTTCCCTGAATAAGTCTCGGACTTTGATTCTATTATAATGGGCATACGGCATATTTCTGTGTTCCTGCGGGAGATTGGCTGGATATAGTGCATCATGACCGCCGAATCAGACGTGGGGGAGTGAATTTATGACTGTCACGATCACCAAATCTTACACCGTTGAATATTTTCCTACGAAATCATATCAAGAAATA
Source organism: Trichonephila clavata (assembly GCA_019973975.1). NCBI lineage: Eukaryota > Metazoa > Arthropoda > Arachnida > Araneae > Nephilidae > Trichonephila > Trichonephila clavata. The sequence goes on along the minus strand of BMAO01010541.1, from coordinate 50,005 downwards.
GATGTATCTAGACGCAGTGACTACATATATGGTCTTGGTTACTCATCCTGCACGCTGCTTTCAATTCGGTGAACATCGAGCTGATGCGGCGTGCACTCTCATCCATCACCATCGCTCAAATCTGCCTCAATATGCACGGTCGACTCTTTGAACATCTGCCTTTGTAAATATTTGGAAATACAGCCGTTGACGTATCTAGTATGGTCTTTTCTGCACTTTTTCTTCGTGAAGGGGGTCAACAAAACCTATGTCATTTCAAGCATGTGTGTCAATTTTTATCCTTCCTCCAATATTATTCCTTGAATTATTGAATTTTCAGTTGTTAATAGACTTTTGGGTCACAAAGTCAGTTTCGAAATTTTATTTTGTAAAAATGTACATACAATTATTCAAAAAACGAAATAATTAGTTAAAATTGATTGCGGGTAATTCTTAGTACAAACTATATCAAATTAACTACCTAGAGTAACTCTTAATTTCAAGGTGAAAATGTTTAATGCATTATAAACAGGCTTCTAAGGCATTTGCTGCTTCGTGACAGTTTATCATTTAGAATTGTAACTTGACTGGTACCCATTGGCGAAAAATTCAATTTCGATTGTGAAAGTCGCTTTCTGGATCTAAACGCTTTGGCATTATTTTACCCTGTTTCCCTTTCAAGGAAAAAAATCACGTATTTGAGCAATTTGACCCTCGGAAGTAAATGTCAACAGCTCTTTATTGCTTTGGAAGTATATTACTCTCCGCAGTTTATCCTTGGTGTTTTAAGTGACAGTGTGTTACTCTTGAGAACAAGATTGTCTCGCGGTGCGTGTACCGTTTCTCATCGTGTGATAAACTTAAATAAAATCTTAAGAAGTAAGTTTTTTAAAGAAGAAGTTTGATGTTCTTTATTTTAATTGTTTCCCTAGAAATAACTTTTTCGAATTTTTCCGACAAGTTTTCTTCTAATATCTGTATATCGCCTTACATTTGTTTAAAGTCATTTCAATTGTAAAGTATAATGTATCCACGTCTTAAAGCCATTACAACAATTGAAATGCAAATAAATAAAAAAAATTTATAGCAAAACTAATAATTTGAATTTACGAGTAATAAAACCAAATAATTTTGTTTAAGTCAAAATGAAAAAAAATTTAATAATTTAATTCTTAATTAAGTCTTTTTTAGTCATACATTTTGTAAAAAAACCTTGTCTAGTCATTTTACAACATAAAAAGAAAATTAGTCTTGTCTAGTCGTTTACAATACGAAAAAAGAATTAATAATCTTATTTTTTAGCTATAAAAGTAAAAGTTACTATATAATAATGTTTTTCTTTTCAAATATTTTTCCCAATGGGGCTGCGGATTGGTATTTACCATTGTAGACCAGGTACATTGTACCAGGAAGCTGGTATCACTTTTTAGTGGGGAACCATATAGGTGGAATACCAATCACCACAATGCAATTTTGAAGCCCAATTTCCGTCCTGGGTTAACCTGACTTTCTGACGATGCGATATGATATTGAGAATTTAATTTTGTCGAGAGCAACCAAGACAAAACAGGCATACTGCCATGAGTGCTGCTGACCACAAGCTACTGCGGTCTGTGCAATCAAGTGACTCCCATAATGGGGAATGTAATTTCTATATGATTTGTGATCTGCGTCTTCTGTTTAAATTGAATCATCCATTGACCAGAAATAGTTATGTTTAACTGCTTGAAAACTTTTTCCTGTCCTTCATAGATTATACGTATCCAGACAAATGTGGAATTTTCCACGATGACAATGCCAGGATTAAATGCTGGGGATGCCCTCGGGCTAAAATCTTTTCCCCGAACTATTCTGTATAATTCCCTGTGAATGATTGTGACACCTAGATCGAATGACTAGATACTCGTACTAGATCAGTGGATTCCAAGTCATGTTGGGATCCCCGGCAAAGAAAAGATAAAAAGACAAGCAAAGAAAAGATTCGGAAGTACTTTTGACCCTCAGAAGAGCAAAAAGCATTATATCCGCATACATTAACAAATGTACTGTCTTGACCCGAGAGCCTTGGAAAGCTCTTGGTTAGACCACTGTGGGTTCTATCCTAAGGCACTTGGAGAAAACCGAAGCGGTTGCCTTTCGTCTGACCACCGGACATGACTTTTTGGGAGTATACCTCCATTGTCTTGGCCTGGGTGCTGACGAGGTCAGCCCGCTCTGTCGTCATTTCAGGATTAATGATGACCACCTACTCCAATGCACTGGACTATGAATACCCGTCTGACGACGTCATCTGTCGGTACTGGGAAGCTTGGCGTCAAATGGTCAAGAAGCCAAGCACGAGTGTTGAATAAATAAGATAGTAACATGAACGCATCGAGCATTATGGGATATAATCTAAATATTAGTTCGAGCACAAAATTGTACTTCGACAAAACTTTCCAAGTTTGGTTGGCAGAAGCACCATGACTGGATATTTCTTCCGACGGCTTGTTCAACTTATTTGGCCAACATTAGGTCCGAAAATGTAATAAGAGGTATCCAATAGTCTCTTTGGCCCTTAAGTAAATATATATATATATATTAAACAACAATTAATCTAATTCATTAGTAATTCGTTGTCCAAATCTTAGGCTTAAATAAGTATCCATATTTAAACAGATTTCAAGATGCTAAACTTATTTTTTATTTAATCAATATTCTTGCCCCGAAATAAAATTTAGGAGGTAAAATGTAGTAAGAGAAAAGTATAATCTATCCTCAGGAAAAAATATAAAATTTTTAAAGTGCTTAATTTAATTCGTAAGAATTCTAAATCACCCTTAATGAAGAGTTATTAAAAAGTAACAAAGAAACTAGTGAACTGTTAGTAATTTGACTTGAAGAAAATTAATGCAAGATGAACATTATGAAAATGCTATATACGAAAATATTATAGCCTTATTTATATATATATATATATATATATATATATATATATATATATATATATATATATATATATATGAAACCTTTAAACTAAAACTAAGTGGAGCAACAACCCATGAGGGTCAAGGCCTATTGTGCCCCTTTCAGTTTTCATGGTTTGGGGCACCAAGATGCAGGAGCAGATGTTCCGGTCAGATGGTCGATTTTGATGTAAACCACTTAGGTGTAGCTCCCAGAAAGCTTCAGCACTAGTTATGAGCCACTAAAGAGATGAAAGGCTGAGTCGATCTTGCCCAGCCCGAGAATAGAACCGGACTTCATAAAACTACTACTACTAATACTAAATACAAAAGATAATATAAGAAAATGAAGTAAATTAAGTATATAAAGAAATAAAAAAATTATAAAGGAATTCACATGTTTCCTGCAAACTTTATTCAACATCAAGCCCTCTTAAAAGCCACTTGGGTTCTAAGAAACGTTTGTTTACTAAGGTAATTTAAAATTCAGAATTTCCCAAAATCTTAAAAAGGGAAATTATTGATGAACGTTTTTGTTTGTTTTTGTTTTATATCATAATAACATCATTCAATTGCTTCCAATGCAAACAATTTTAAGTTCGTTTTAAAAATTGTGAATTAATTTCCCCCTGTTATTTAAATGCATACTAACAATTTTTTGGTGGATACGATGATTTAATCGTTCTTGGTATGTGAGTTCTCGTGTGCCATTAAATATAGATGGTGTAATCTGTAGTTAATTGTTATAGTTATTACAATTACTGAACTTCACCTTATTCTCTTTTCTGTTATTTCCAAGTTTCACTGTAAACAGTCCTTACGTATTTTAACCTTATATCTTCCAGTTTTATTCCCTCTTTTAAATTTCACTCCATTTGTAGGAGGAACAACTCTAATAATTTCATCAGAGATCTTCTCCCCACTCCAGGTCGGAAATCAAGCATCACACTTTATAACTTACTTTTCTTATTTACTCTTTGGATTTATGAAGGAGCGAGTTATTTATTTTGAAGATGAAAAGTTGTTTTTATTTTGCTCATTTCTCGATTTTCGATTACGAAAAGGACACTTCCTCTCAAATAAGAAACACCTCGAAATTAACAAGAAATGAAGTAAAAGACGATGGGAAGATGAAGTTGGAAAAAAAAGAATGTTTCATTTTCGTTTATCGAGAGGAATAAGCGTAGCCGGAGGGATATTACTTCGTCATCGATGAGATCCAAAATTGCGAGTCGATCATGTTTCTGCATGCCCAAATTGTCATTACTCGATTGCTAGATAAAACTCATATCGTAAGAGGGCCTTGAGTTATAAATAGGCAAAGGATTAAAATAGAAATATAAAACTCAGCATTTTAATTCAAATCGCAACTCGATTGGATTTTGGAGATAAAATAATGAATTATTGATGTATGATAATTCGGTGTTGGAATATCGAACCAAAAATTCGATACCGGTATGCGGTGTTTTTTAGATCTTCACACCGGATACCGGTTTTAATACCAGCAGTAGAAATTTTAGAAAAAGAAAGAAAACACAAGAATTTCTGTTTTTTGTTTGCTACTTTTTTTAAAAAGTGTAAATATCACAAAAAAAAATATAACAGGGATAGAGTTTGCGTGCAAGTCCTCCATTTCCTTTAATAACTCTAGAACATTTTTTACATTGTGTTACCATCTTCTTTTCATCATATAAATAATGAAACCAAACGGATGTATTGTGAATTGATTTTATGTTCTTTTAAATTATTCTTATTCATTATTATGGGTTATTAATTTTTGAGTATATACAGTAGAACGTCGTTTATCCGAACGTTTATTATCCGGAGCGTCAAATATCCGGACAAGTTTTTTTTGTCAACTTAATGTACTATGTGCTATGCATTTTCAAACGTGCAATGTAACAGTTGTTCGTAGGGCCAAAGGGACGGAAAAACCCAGATGAAGAGGTGCGGAATTTCAGATGTCTGGTCCAATCGATCTCAGGATTTCAAAGATACTGACGAAGATGCAGAACCCGGATGACGGCCGTGCGGAAGAATGTGGTTCAAATGCTAAATATTGAGCGAAGTTGACTTCCATGCAAGAATCCGACCTGACGACGATGAAACGAATGGGCCAGAAACTTAACAGCAGTAGCAATGCTGACGTTTCTGCGTTAGAGACAGATGTAGACGATACAAACAGCAATCAGCGTGCTGTCCTACTCAACTTCTGCTGTTTGAAGAGATCAGAACCTTGTGAAAAATGAGGTGTACAATGGTACAGCTTGAAGAATAAGTGATTAGTTTCCACATTAAAGGTAAAATTGCATCTATTTTGCACCTATATTGCTTTTTCTTCAAGCACGTTTCCCGCATGTGATGATTTTCAATATTCATACCGTGTCGGTTTCATATACTGCATGGATCACTTCGGTTTCGGTTATCCGAACAATGCGTATCCGAACGAGGTCTGGTCACAATTTATTCGGATAAACGACGTTCTACTGTATATAATGAATTTGAAAAATGTTTTGAGGCAAAAATGAAATATATGCGACTCATCAATTAAATATAGAAATATTATGCACTTTCTTCCTGGCAAATCTAGTTTCTCAAATACACGAATATCGACTGAATCTGCGTATGCAGAAATCTCAGCTGTAATAAGTTGATTTTGGCCCGCCTCGTGATTCCGTATTTATCACTTTTCTTGGTTGTACGAGTACCTTCTATTCACAATCTAATTAATTTCTCTCGTTAGGGAGACATAAAAACAAAGAGTATACTATTTTACTATGTTGGCTACCTTGAACATATAGTGAGGAACAATTTTGAATTTTGCGTAACAGCATATGAACATGAATGCCAGAACATTACAAATTAACGAATGGCTTAAGATACCGGTATTCAGTAATCCCGGTATACCGGTGCTGTAATTCCTAATGATAATGCAGATTGAATGAACCCAACAATTTGAAAGCATTCAAAATAATTAATATATTTAGAACTAATTTTGACGACCTTTTTAATACTTTCTTTATGATAGCTCTTGGCAGAGACAGGTAGTGGATGTTTGACGTCGCACTGAAACTAGTGCGCAGACTTCATAATTTTGAACAACGAAAATGACGGTCAAGTGACGAAAACAACACCTCACTTCCTGACAATGCCAACAATAGTACTTTGAACACCGACAGACTTTGCGTGAATCAGTCTGTAAGATTTACTGGACTAAAACAAAACTATATAGGTGGCGCTGCCATAGGAATAGAGAGAGAGAGACAGAACATAACAACAATAGCGGAAGAAGCGAATGAGCTACGACTGTAGCATGGACAAACAAAATGGCGTGTAACAACAGTGGAACAGTGTTTATTGATAGTGAGTTTAAATATTGTGTTGGTATTGGTATGTTTGTGTGACTGTTAAACTAAATAAAATCTATAGCCACTAAGGATGGTTGAGCTTTATTGTATCTGGTATATAATATCTATATAATTAAAGATGAAATCTTCGCATAATTCATTAAAGGCCCACAGCGGACTAAGAAGAATAGTAATTCAGTCTCTCATAACAGTGAGTCTTCAATGGCATCATTAGTTGAGCCCGCGACTGAAAAACGTTGGCCACAAGTCTGTGATCATGACCTATTAAATTACAATTGCCATAACAGAAACGGAAGTGAAAGAATATAACCAAAAAAGAGGAAAGAAGAAGAGTAATCTTTTTTTAATGTCAAAAACATGCAGGGTGATTAACTGCAAGACCAACTAACTAGCAGGGTTTGTAGAGGAGATAGAGACGATTCGAGATGACATAGGAATGCAGGATTGCAAATGCCATGGTTAAGATAGTTAAAAATGCAGAAAAGAACAGAAACAACCAACACGGTAATGGGATGAAAGCATTTAAGTTATTTTCTAATGGGTGCTCAGAAATTATGATAGAGTCATTATGGCAGGCCCACCAACTTGGAGGTGCTGCTTGGAATTCTTTACGCTTTATTAATTCAAATTTGCACAACTCTAGAGTATTTAAATTTAGTCATTTATTTACTTATAGTAAACTAATATTGAACAAATATGCATTTATTTTTACTAACAGCTCCTGAAAGGAAAAACTGGGCCTTTTTGAGGAAAAAGTATTTTATTCGAAACATTTAAACTATTTAGGAGAGAAACAAAGAACTCTGATGTTTAACACCCAATTTTCATTATTTTAAAAAAAGAATATTAGAATATTCATTTTTTTAGATATAAATATATCTCAATTAATTATATGAGTCATATCCTTTTAAACAAAAAGGTAAAAGCTGTTGCTGAGACTTAAAATTTTATGAGTTAAATTTTATGACTTTTTAATTTAACGACTTACCGATCTCTTTTAACAATCAACATAAAGTAAATTTAGCACGGTCTAAATTATTTAATAAAATTCTTCGTTAAATCAATAAATATTCACAAAATTGCGTTTTAATTTCTTACTTAATTTTTAGCTTCTTTAATATCATATGAATTGATTTAAATATATTTCATTTATATCTGTTGTTTTTAATATAACTTTCATGATATAATCATAATTTAATAGCCAAGTCTTATCCTTTATCAAATTAGATGTAAGTGTGGAAAAACCTAATTTGCAAATAAAGAAAATCTTTTATTTAGACACATGACACCCAAGTAGAAAAAATATGTCGAAAAGAATTCTTCTAAAGGATTTTTTTAAACTCTTTATCTTTTCAAATAGAAGAATTTAAATAAGTTTATGCGCATTTAATTAATCTCTCATAATTTCCTTCACAATTTATTACAAATGCTAAAAGATAGCAACATTAATTTTTGCAAATTATCCAATACCTTTTTTTACGATTCGATGAATAACATAAATAACAAATAAATCTATTAAAAACACACACAAAATATATATATTTGGCTTTGATAAAAACTATTCTTAACTAATTACCTTTCCAAATACGTTTAAGTCTTTCGACAGGATAATATAATAAAAAGCAGCAAATTCCATTTAGCATTTCATCCTCTATAAATAATTGCACTCTTTAAAAACAAATGAGGCCTCTTTCAAATATGTTTATCCATAATTGAAATAATATACTTAAAATAATCTGTTTTACTTAGTAAATGCGAATAAAAACAAAGTAAGCTTCTTCTTTCATTTTTATGTTGAATTTTTCTTTTTAAATCCAGAGCAAAATTTAGTACAAAAAATATCTTCATCGTTTTCCTTTTTTAAGCGTTAAAGGAAAATGTTATTGAAGGCACTAAATATTTTTATAGCATTTAAATCGTCTTTAATAAAAAAAAACTTTGACTATTTAGCGCGTTGCAATATACACAATAACTTGAATTTCAATTTAATTTCTGATCACTACGTAACTTTAGTCAAGTGAAATGTTCATCTTCCTCAATATATCTAATTTTTATTTCCTATAAGATCTATTTTAAATAAGTGTGAAGATAATTTCAATTTTCATTGATGAAAATATTTTAATTTTCAAAGCTTATAGGATACATAAAGAATAATTTAAGGAAACCGAGAGACTACCTGTGAAAACTTTCTTAAAAAAATAGAGGTATGTGGAATTCTTTTGGGGTTTTGAGATTTATTTAGTACATTTTAAGAAAAATATGCTAAAATTAAGATGGAAAAAAGAAATAACTATTACAAAAAATGAGAAAAATTGGTAAAAATTTTACAAAAAATTTTACAAAAATTCATAAACAGACCCATTTGCACAAATTTTGATGAAGTACTCAATTTTAATTTGATGTTGTTTCTTATTCATTTTCTGAAATGACCTCCAAAGTAAGAGATATTTTAATTTTTACAAAAAGTAGAGCACTTTATTTTAGTTCTTAAATGAAAATGTTTAAAATAACAGTGATTACATTAACATAAGGGTCTGTAAACTTTGCAATACAACAGTGATTGATAAATCAGAATGTTAAAATACTTCTACTTTATTCAGAACATAAAAAAAACTTCAGTTTATTTTAGTTATTTTTCCGTTTGAGAATTTTCAAAAAAACACATTTCGAGTAAAACACGTTTTAAAGTATGACATGTTGCTTAAAGTAATGGTATATGCTTTTACTAAAACATTTGCAGTTTTTGTTCTAGAGTACGAGAAATTATAAACTTAGTATATATATTTTTTTACAAAGCTAATAGAATAACCTATAAATTAAAGTCATAAAATTCATAATTTTTGGCAAAATTTATAATGTTAGGGTAGTCGGATATCTTAATGTATTTCTTAGTTTCCAAAAGAAAAGGCTCTTTCACTTAGATTTCATTAGCAAAAACAGCTCTTTTCTGTTTTATTTTTCATCAGGTCCGCGATCTTTTATACTTGTTCAAAGGTCCACTCTTTATTAATTTCTCTATCCTCGAATCCCCATCTAGAAATGAAAGAAAACAGATACTAAATTTCCTCCAAAAAAAACCTCGTTTTCTTTGTTTAGCTGTAAATTACACAGGTAGCCTCCAAAATGAGTCACAGGAGACCACATGCATCTTTCGGATCAATCACATGATGATGATCATAAAAGAGAGTAGAAGGAAGAAATATGTTGGAAAATGATGTCGGTGATAGTTATGAAAAGTGTGATAGCTCTGGATTTTATATTTGTTTCAGCTTTTTGCAGAGTCATTTGTTTAATGCTTATTTCTTCTTTTTCTATACCTCTCTCTTTCTGTTGTATATTCTTTCGTTTTTGTAAGGATCCGATTTAATTTTTTTTAATTTTTTGTTAATAATGGACTTTTATTTTGCTTACATATAAATAATACAGTTAAACATCTAAAAATAAAAAATGTATTAAGTCTACATTCAATGTCAAATCTAACATTCTTGTTCTCAAAAATTACTAAGAATTTAAAATATATCACACGTATTGAAATGGAAATATGCCTCGAATTTTTTGTCGATTAGCACCCTTTATTTTTTTTAAAAAAAACTTCAAAAACATTATCTAAAGATCCTTTCATTTTAACACAACACATACATTTAATGAAGTATCATCATCCAGATAAATAAAATTACGGTCGATAGAATAACGTATCAAAATTACTGAGGGTTACGCACAAACATTTTACGTTGTAAGAAAAGAGAAATAAAAACGTTTATCTTATCAGAAAGATACAAATATTTCAATACGTTGATTTCAGAATAAGTCATGAGATTATTTTTTACCCAGGTATGATAAAAGAATTCTTAAAATAAGATAATACGTGGTAAATTCAAAAAGTAAAGTGACTTTTGCAATTTCTCCTTCCATAGTTTGGCAACAGCACTAGTATCCAGCATTGAATGAGAAGTAGTTAGCAATACTTCTGTACAATGTGTCACTCGTCTTCCCTCTTAGTTGTTGAAGTGCAACAAACCGTTCAACATGGAAGCTCCTTTGTCGATCTGCACCAAGGAGGAAAGGAGGACAGTGATTTGTCTTTTGAATGTGGAACGCGTGAAACTGTAGAAATTTTTCATCGCATGCTAGCACAGTATGGTGACAGCTGTTTATTTCGAAGAAAGATCTACAAATTTATAAACAGTTTCAAACAAGGAAAAACTTCTGCACGTGACGTTGAAAGATCGGGCAATCCATCGACATCAACCACTGAGGATGATGTGAAAGATGTATAATGTATTACCATGGAAGGGATGGAGAGTATCCAGCCTAGTATCACAACTTCTACAAACAAAAAGCGAATCACAGACCTTCTACCTTCTTGGTGTAGATAGAAAATGGATCTGCCATTGTTGGACGGTCTGCTACATGTTAACGGTTTAGAGCAGTGATTCCCAAAGTGGTCTATATAGACCCCCAGGGGTCTATGACGACTTGCAAGGGGTACACGTCAGTGAAAAAATAATTTAGGGTTCCATGAGGTGTAAATGGTGGTCTACGATAAAGGCTCTTATTAAACCACACCGTGACTTTAATTTTGAAAGAAAATGTAATCTCAAGGGGAAACCAGATTTTATTTAACGGATTTATGTACTAAACTTAATGAGGTTAATTTGCATAGTTACAAGGTGACTGCACATATTTAATAAGAACAAGGACCATGATTTCAGCTTTTCTTGCCAGAATTAAGCTAAGGGAATATAATATTCGATGTCGCAAATTTTCTCATTTTGTCACAGAAATTCTGACAGGATAATGCTTTTTTAACCTTCCTACCTTCATCTGGATGCCATCTATTCATATTTTAAATATAGATTTGAAAGTGCTTTGATGATAATAGAGAAAAAAAATAATAATAAGTAATAAAAAAGAATGGACACTATTAACCGAAGAAAAATTTAAGGTTAAACTCGACAAGATTGAAGCCAAATGTTGTAAATTTGTTATTGAAACGCAAGATTCATCTCTCCTATTAAAAGCATTTTTATTTGTTGCTCAATTATTTTATTAATTATTAAATTTAAAATTAATTAACATGTCAGGTTTTTCTTAAATTTTAAGCACTATACTTAACTACAGTTAAAAGATTTAATCTTTCAATTAAGTAGCTCTGTACCAGCTGTCAAGACATTTAAGTTGATCAATGTGCAAAAATTTAATATTAAGTAAGCAGAGGTCTACCCAAAGGCGAAAAACATGGCTAGGGGTTTACGAGTTGGAAAATTTTGGGAACCTCTGTTTTGAGGAAAGACGAGTGACGCGTTGTATAGTAGTCTTACTGACTACCCCTCATTCATTTTTTCAGCGCTGCACACTAGCGCTATTGCCAAACCTTGGAAAGAGAAATTGCAAGAGTTCCTTTACTCTTTGACTTTCCCTGGTACTTTTCCCTAGTTTTTATTTCAACTCAAAACTTTAAGGAAACGATCATCTAACAAGCGAATTTTTTTTCATTAAGTTAAAACGAAACCCCACAATGTGATTTCATTCACAGAATCATAACAAAAAATATCAGGTGATTAATTAATAATATCCTAAATCATAAAATAAAATCTTTGCCAACTTTTCTTTTTTTTCGTAAATTAATGGTTTTCGTTTAATCAGATACATGTGATAAAAATAAAATTTATCTACGGGGAAAATATTTATTAGAAACTAGATGCAAAGAAATAATTGCGTTCAAAATAAATGATAGCGAGTCATTAATATTATGAAAGAATAATATTAAAGTTATAATAAAGCAAATTAGTGAAAGGATATTTTTTATATGTTAATAAGAATATACGGATTCTGACACATATTTTAAATATTATGAATTTTCCAGCACCAAATTAATTTTAAATGTCTTTATTCAAAATTTAATTTAGTTTCATTAAAAGTCAAACGATATTATTCAAGGATATTCATTAAAACAGCAAACATTTCTTGTTAGTGTAATTAACCTTCAAGTCTCAAAGGTTTTTAGCATTTCTATGTGTGTGTGTTATTTTCTAAATTATATTATTATTTATTTTAAAACCTTTTAATCTTATCTCACAGAGTTTAAAACTATTTAATTATTCCTGTAACATGTTGTAAGCCTATTTTATATTCTAAAATGCTATTCTAATTCATTTAGTCTAATTAATTTTTTCTAGAACATGTGGTTAAACATTGTTCAAAGATTGAGTAACAAAATATAGATTTAATGTGAAATGTATTGCGAAGAATGTAAATGCGTAATTTTAAAAAAAAATTTTTTTTTTTTGCTATTTTTACTTTAAATAAAAAAATTATTTTCTAAATATAGTAGACATTATACGATAATAGAGCTCTATACAATGTAAAACGTAGATTTGATTTTACTCTTTGAATTTAAAACAAAAAGTGAATTTATTTTGCAGAAAATTGAGTGTGGAAAATTTCAATTACAGTTGTAAGATTAATTTAAGAATAAAAAGGGATGTTTAACGAAGTTATAACGTGTTACATTTATTTTATTTTCCTTCTCTAACTAATACATTAAAAATTAGAATAAATTCACAAATTTTGTAAGGAAAAATTTGCAAATGAGCTTACATGTTGGGAAAAATGTATTTTTCACCCAAAAGGTAACTATTAACTATTCCGAAGTTATATTTACCTACAGTATTTTTCATTTGGAAAAAAAATTCTTTTAATATTAAAAATATTCTTTCGTCTGAAATATTTTGATATTAAATGTAAGAGATTCTCTGAATGTATAATTATAACAATTATTATTTTGCTTGCCAATGAAGGTTAAGAAAAAAGTTATGTCATTTAATAGACATTTTCATTAAAAAAATATGTCCTTTAATGGAACTTGAACTAACGAACTCTTTAATAAATATTTTTCTCTTCCATCTAATTTTACTATTTCAATGCCTTTTTTTTCTTAATTTGTTTCCAGAAATTTTTTTTTCCGGGATATAATCTTTCCATTTTTTGAAAGATTTCGTACATCAAAGGATGAAATTTTAAAAAAATATTAATGATGCCACATTTTTTCTATTTCCATCTCCATGCAACGTATTTTATAGGGTAACACATATAATGAAAAACAATAAAAACATTAAAATCTTCTTTCCATAGATAAAAAATTCATACAATCGAATGCCCATTAATAATTTTAACAGAGTTTCTCTGTACAAAGGATTCTTATTACACTTTTGAAGTCTTTATTCAATTATTCTTGTACCCCTTTTTAGAGGATATTTTTGAAATCATAAGAACAATTCCTGTAAATTAAATTTACAGAATACTATGTTTTGGCAGAAAATTTAGGAATACTCAATTCTTATTCATGGTGATTTCTTAAAAAACTCAAATCGCTTCCAAGTAAGTAAGATTCTCAAAAAGAGAATACCATTGGGATTTATTTTTTTAATAATCTGCGCATAAATACGAAAATCCTTACATTTATAAAATATATTTGAACATAAAAATAAGATAACAAGTCTCCAATGTAGAAAATTTACATTCCTTTTCTTTAATATATAAAGTAAATAATATATGTAAATCATTACCCTAATCATGATAGGTAATAATCATTATCCTCTCTACCAGGAATCACAACTAGGTTTTCAATGTTTCGGGAAAATATTTTAACTATCTAACAGGCTTTTTTGGTTTAAATTACATTTTTTTAATTTTAGGATTATATGATATTGTTAACGTAGTTTACATACATAAATGTTACATTTAGATTGCTTGTATGGGCTTAACGCATGTGATTTTAATACAATTCTTTATATTTGTTTTATTAAATAATAATAATTTGTGTCAAAGAAATAACACACAAGTGGTACATACATACATTTGTATTTGAGTCAGGTGATGGATATACAGGGTGTCTTAAAACGATTGCATAAACTCTGCACAGCTAAATTTCTCTTTGGAAGTACATAAAAACTGCCCAAAGAAGCGTTCGTGTACGATCCATAGTTTACGAGAAAAATACGAAAACAAAAGTATGACGTCACTTCCGATGTAAGAAAAACACTTTATTGAACATATCAACAGCGGTATATGCGCAATTTAAGGCGAAGATGTTCCGCAAAAATGTCACCGTGCATGTCGAGGCAGGCAGACTTTTCTTAAAATGGCTGATATCACGTCTTAGCATCGTGGGGTCCACCGAGTACAAACGGCATGCAGACGAGCAATTCCATTCCATTTATTGTTGTCACTAAGTTGTCATGTCGCAGTAGTCGCAAGTGCATTTGCAGTTGTCACGAACGGAATACATGGCCACCATGCCAAGACTACCGGTAGCTGCAAGATGCAGCCTTTTAAATACCAGTTCAACGGCGGCAACGTCATTCGACGGCACGCACGCCATGACGCGACGAACGTTTGCCAAACATTATCGTCTGGAAAGATATGCAAATGCCTGATGGCAGTATGTCAATAAAGTGTTTCACACCGGAAGTGACGTCACCACCCCTGACACTGTGGCCCTATCGTAAACTTCTCTAGATCATGCAAAATGCCCCTCTTTAGACAATTTCTCTTCTCTAACGAGATTCCTAACTGTGCGGGATTCTCTGACCGTTAAGGACACTCTGTATAAAGTAACTTCTTCGCAACCAAAACGATCCGTTTCTCAATAAAGCAACTTATGACGAACAGAGGAATCTGTAAGACAATCGACGACGTTCAGTGCAGTGTCTGGATGCCCCGACAAAGCTCCATAATACTTTCCGTAACCAAAAATCAATCAAAAGAAGGATATGGTGTCTGTTTGGGGGTCCTCGGGTGGTTTAATCCACCACAGCTTTCTAAAATCAGGAGAAACCATCACAGCAGATAAGTATTGTAATGAAAACGACGAAATACACTAGAAACTTGCACATAAACAGCCGGCATTGATCACTGTAGGGAAGACTCAATTTTTCTCCTCAACAATGCTGAACGCATATTTAGATGTTATTAAGTTCGGCATCGTTCTGACCATTACTGTATTTGCTGGTGCGCCATGGTCCTTTTGTTCAATCGAGACCGCAGTAGCGTTGTGATTGTAGTGGTGCTGAACTTTTAGGATACCGGCATAAAGAAACATGTTTCCCGTTGGAAAAATATTAAAGCTAATGGTTCTTATTTTGATTAATAAAGTTTGATCTGTAAAAATATATACTTATTTAAAATAAACTGTAAAAATCGGACTTTTCATATGTTACCATTATAACCTACGGGATCTACTCTCGGACAGCTAAATTGTGGGAGGAAGAAGACTACTCTCCATAATACTTTAAACTATTTATTCAGCACACTAATTATTAACCGACACAATTCAAGTATTCAAGTAAAATGAGATGTTCCAATAAAAAGCAGATGGGATATAACTACGAGATACTCGAATTCTGAGAAGACTTCTGTAAAATTGATGGATCAATTCACTACTCTAATATTTGATTTACAATTTAACTTTGGGGACCAATCGTCACTTAAATATCTTCAACTATTTAATACTAACGCGCTATCAAAATGTAACTAACACCTGACCGATGGATGTCTTCCTTGTCGTCAGCTTCTCCAGGTAACTCCGTCTATTCCTCAAGTCATCTGTGGTCTATTTATAAAACCTGTGACGGGTCTATCTGCGTTAATTCATAAGCAATCTCTTGGGTAACTTTAGGCCGAAAGTATTTATTCTATTCCGCAGCCTCCTCAGGAAAACACGAGATAGCAATACGTAACCTTTTTAACAAAGAAACGTAATCCAGAAATGGAGAAAATAATTTCAGACCAATTTTTTGAATGAAATGGGATTTTAATTCAAGGAAGGATAAAAGTTGAAATTATTTTTTTATCACATATAACTAATTAAACCATTAGTTACACAATGGGATGTTTTTATATAAGGAATGTAGAAATTTTATTTCGTTTAAGAATAATATCTAAAAAGTCTTTCTAATTGAATTGTATGAATAAGAAAAAGAACATTTAATTTCATGCCTGTCTTCTGAAAGAATGAACTAAATTCATCTTTTTATAACTTTTAAACACAAAGAAATATTTCTTTTTTGAGAGATTTTTATATATTTTTTATTTAAAATACATCCATACCAAATAAATGTTTTCTATTAAAGAATATTGTTATATTTATATTTCAATTCAAACTAAGTACAGGCATTTATCGAAAAAAATATACTTCATATTTTCAGCTATTCAAATTTAGCTTCCGACTGGTTGCGACAACTTTAAAAAAAAAATGGAGATATGGAGATTTTTTTGTTGTTTTTAGATTTGTTTAGTACATTTTATGAAAAATATGCTAAAATTAAGAAGAAAAAAATAAGTTATTATTACTAAAATGGAAAAAAATGGGTAAAAATTGACAAAAAGCCCCATTATACACGCGGCCCATTCTGTAGCAAAAATTTATAAACAAATTTTCAATTTTTCAATTCTGATGTGTTTTTATATTATTCTGTTTAGAAGTGACCTTCAGAATAAGGGATATTTTAAGTTTTAAAAAAACTAGAGCACTTTATCTTAGTTAATATATAAAATTGCTTAAAAAAACAGAGATTACATAAGGAACTTAAAATTTTGTAATAAAACGGTGATAAAAAATCTGAAGGTTAAAACACTTTTACTGTTATATAAAACATACACAAACAATTTCAGTTAATTCTTCTCAAATCTTTTTGAGCAATCGCTGGCCCCGTTTGAGCATTTTCAAAAAAACGCATTTCGAGTAAAACGCGTTTTAAAGTATGACATCTTGCGTAAAGTAATGGCATCTGCTCTTACTAAAACGCTTATAGTGTTTGTTCCAGTGAACAGAAAATAATAAATTTGGTATTTTTATAAAGTTAATAAGATGTCCTATAAAGTAAAATCATTAAAAAATTTGTCAATTTTTTGCAAAATTCACAATTTTAGGGTAGTCGGATACCTTAAGCGAATTAATCGTTTTCCTTTTAAATAAATACTGAGACATTTTTCATCATTTCACCATTTCTAAAAAGAAAATTTTCTAATTCTTCAAGATTTATGGTACATATTAAATACCTTAATGCACTTCTTATGTTCCGATATTTTCTTTTTACGATCCGATTAAGGCTGTGTGTGTGTGTGTGAAAGACTTTTTGTCACACAATTTTTTAACTTTCTCATCTTAGTTGTTAGATTTCCTGATACCTGCATCAAATGATCTTTCTTTTTCTTTAGATTCACTTTTTACTTTTTTTTAATACCTTTTATTTCTCCTCTTTTTCGTCATTTAGGGATAGAAAGAAAGGAAAATAAATTTTTAAAGCTACCCTATTTTTTATTTACTTAACCATAACTGACTTAAATTGGCTTTGAAATTACTAGAGGGACACACCCCTTACATCGGTTGGTCCAATCTTGTCAAGATGATGATGATGATGAAAGGGGTGGAAAGAAAAAAAAGAAAGTGAAAATGAATGAACAAGACAGTTATGAAAAGCACCTGGATTTTGTTGTGTTATATATTTGATGCTTTTTGTTTTTTTCATTCAGTCATTTAGATTTCTTTCTTTTCAGTTGTTGTACGAGTTATCTATCACTGGATTTTTATTTGCTTTGTTTTCCGAACGGCACATTCACTTTAACTAGTACAAATCGAAAATATGTTTACTATGTTATGCGCTGCTGATATTGAAAGATGAATACATGTTTGGTACAACATGTTAGTATTTGCATAATCTTTATTTTTATTGCATGGCTTTGTTCTTGTTCGGAATGTAATTCGGAACTCATAGAGTAAAAAGTGTAATATACTGTGTTTTATTAATATAATGTATAAGTTCAAGATTCTTTACGAAAAGGTTTATATATGTTACCGAAAGTATGTAATTTTGCTTTAAAATAGTGTTTTTAGCACATAAAAATTGCATAGTTTCTGTAACTTGAACTTGTAATGTCGTTACATTGCTCATAAATTATTTTTATGTTCTGCCTGGGTAGTGTTTTATTTAGTTTATAACCATTAATAATCAGTTTGTTACGGTAATATTTTTAAAATTTATTTTGTAATGTACAGATGGAGGACGAAATAATACGAACACCTGTGAAAAAAATATGATTAACTTCACATCTGCAGTACAGCCCCGCCACCTGCAACAGAAGTCTGCCACCTAGTGAGCGTGAAGAGGAAGGTATCAGTCTCTCAAGAGCAGTCATCTGCGTTGCACTTGTCTATCGAACTGTCTGTTATGAGTTGAAATGTCAGACCTGTCAGAGTTCCAAAAAGGAATGATTGTTGGAGCGCGTTTAAGGGGAGCATCGGTTATGGAAGCAGCAAACCTTTTGGAGGTTTGCAAGCCGTACGACATCAGCCGTTATGAAAGCGTACATGAAAGAGGGTAGGATGACGTCTTCAAGGCACAACAGTGGCCGAAAGTCAAAGCTTGCTGATAAGGATAGACGGATCTTGAAGCGCATAGTAGCCCGGCAGCACGAGCAACCATTATTCGAGATAACATTCCAAATGAACAGTCATCTCTAGGGCCTCATTTCAAAAAATAATTGTCATAAAAGAACTTCATGTTGTGAAGATTTATGGCAGAGTGCCAATTCGTAAACCCTTGATGACAGCAACTAATGCATTCAAGTGACGCCAATGGTGCAGAGATCACAAAGGTTGGTCCCCACAGCAGTGGCAACAGGTACTATAATCCAATGAATCGTCATTCATCCTATTTCAGACGACCGTACGCGTTTGTATCTGGACAACACCCAGAGAAGCGTCTAATCCTGAATGCCTCTTGCCGACTGGGAAGCATGGGGTTCGCTCCATTATGGTATGGGCTGGGATATCTTGGCATGGTCTTGGACCACTTGTTATTCTGTATGGGAAAATCAAATTTCAATCACTATCTAAGCATTCTAGGGGATCATGTGTCCATCCTTTTATCCAAACTGTATTCCCTGAAGAGTGACCGCTTTTTAAGACAACAACGCCCCTATCCAAACTGCCAGGTGTGTTCAAACGTGTTTAGAAGAACATGATGATGAAGTTGAACATCTTGCCTGGTTCCCTCAGTCTCCAGACTTGAAAATTATTGAACTTTTATGGGAGTATTTGGAGTCCAAACTTCGTTCCCGATTTCC
This sequence comes from Trichonephila clavata, assembly GCA_019973975.1. Taxonomy (NCBI): domain Eukaryota; kingdom Metazoa; phylum Arthropoda; class Arachnida; order Araneae; family Nephilidae; genus Trichonephila; species Trichonephila clavata. The sequence goes on along the minus strand of BMAO01010541.1, from coordinate 30,585 downwards.
TCCTCAATCCAGCCTTTCGGAATTAGAGACCGTTTTGCAGGAGAAATGGCTTAACATTTCTTTAAATATTGCCCATGACCTTCATGTATCTATCATACGTCTTATTAAATCTGCATTTCAGTCAAAGGGTGGTCCAGCTCCCTATTAATAAAGATTTTCCATTATTTCACAGGTGCTCGTATTATTTTGTCCTCCTACTGTATAAGAATATCGTTACACAAATTATTGTACATGCTAGTAGCATGCAATGAAAAAAAATAAAAAAGTGAAAACCAAAGCTGTTTCAAAGTATAAAGTTTAAACAATATTCTTAAAGCCCAGATAAAATTCTACTAAAAATATTAAACCCAATATTTTTTTGCGCGGCAGATACGTTCCTTAGAAAGCCGGGCAAAAAGATCGTGTAAAAAAACATGCTATTTGTGGTAAAGTTTGGGATATGTTCCACAACATTAAGAAATCGTATAAAATGAATAAACATTTTCCCAAAAAAGTCTAATTAAAATATTGTTCATATTAATTTCATGAATATGTATGTATATATAGCATTTAGTGTAAGCACTCAGTTCAATAGAAAAAAAAACTTGAATACAACTGAAACAATCAAGTGTAAATAAATGATCAGTATTTTCCTTGTAATGAACAATTAAGAATAATAACGAAAAACACACACGTAGCTTAACTTAATTTGAGCTGACTTGGAGTTTATCATGGAGTCAGAATTTATTAAAATGGAGTGCAACTTCCAACTGAGAAATTATTAAACTTATGTTGCCTAGAAGTCTTTTCATTTCATATTTTTTTTTATTGTTTTATTTTCATGAAGTACAAAAGCACGTATTCGTGTAATTCAATGTTCAATAGTAAATGTCAGTAGTTCTTTATTGTTTTAGAAGTATATTACACTCAACAGTTCGTTTAAACAGTCCTAAGTTAAAGTTATTTCTGAGAATAAAATTCTTTTGCGCTGTGACTATTTTGTTTAGGAGAATGATATATAAATTGAAATATTAAATGTTTATTGAAATAACTTTTTTCTAAGAGGAGCTGTTATGTTACCTATTTTCTTAAGCTCTTACTTCCTTTAGATTTCTACAAAAAAACAATTTTTCAATACCATGATATCTTTAACACTTATTAATATTTCATCATAAGATAGAGAACTATTTACGACTTAAGTACAACCCACAGCATCATAAGAATACAATTTTTTTATTTCATAATTGAGCTTTTAATTGATTTTAGAAAAGAAATAATATAAACATGAAATAAAATCTAAAGATGTACAAATATATAAGTATACAACATATTTTAACTTCGATTATTTAGAAATCTATCTAAACATATATCTTAAAAAAATGTTTCTACTTTTTATTTATATCCTACAATTATAATTGGTAAATATATTTTTAAAATTTTTAATCCCCCCCCCCATTTTTTTTATAAAAATTAACAAAACGTACTTTTTTATTATTTAAACAGCTGAATAAGCAAACGGCGTTTTTCTGTAACACTCTTTAAAATAATTTCAACTTCTACTTTTTTTAAAAAAAATGTAAAATATTGTTTTTACAGTAAAAAATATGTAAATATGTTTCTTTAAAGTGATTTTTAAGGATAAAAAAATATTAAATTATGCAAAGTTAAACGTGGATTAAAATATGCAAAATAACGTAATTATAGCTAGTTTTCATATTTTAAAATTTATTCATGGAAAAAAAAAACGGAAACTCTTTCAATGCATTTATTTTATTTTTAGCTTTTCATCTAATTTTATAAAATTGATTTATTAAATCTATAATAGTGTTACGAATTTTGTGTAATAAATGCTACAATTGTATAAATAATTTATATCTAGATGTGTAATACGTTAATATTACTTTCTGTTGTATTTATTTTAAGCTAAAATTGTAATATTCGCAAGCAAAGCCGTTACATGCATTATAATGACGATTCAAAGGAAACTTGGCGAAATTTTGGTGGTAAGAGACAAGTTGGCATAAATTTGGTGACCATTTGGATACTTCTAGAAATTGCTGGAGAAATCTATTTATATCACGATCTATGACGTAAGCGGATCTTTCGAAAAAGATCCATGAAGGCTATAAATAGGATCCGTTCGCTGAAGTTCAGTCAGTATTGTTTTGACCGTTGAAGGGTCGACTAGCAATTTGTTGGTAAGATCGAGCGAGTGCTTGCGAATGGCTGAAAAATTACGTACTTGTATTTTTAGGCACTGATAATTGTGTCTGAGCGCTGTAGAAGGTGTAGAAACCTTCTGCGATATATTAAGCAAATTCTAGTGCTGTATCCTGTATTTCAAGGTTTATTTTTGTACAATAAATTTTCATCACTCCTGTAGAATTGTCTTGCTTATTCAGACTGATTGTTTAAAATCCTCGAACCCCGATTTACGTAACAATATTTTAACAAATATGCCCTCACAATGGGAAATAAGTAATTACGTTATCATGTGTGTGTGTGTATAATGATAAAGATTTTAAATCACTATATTTAAAAATACGAAAACGTTACTACTGTTCTCATTCTTAAGAATTATTTCTATGGCATTCTTCCAAACTTTGTAATTTTGCGTTCATTTATTTTCAATTGTATACTTTTAAGAGATGGATGCTGCTGCATTATAAACACTGCCGAGTGAAGTCTGCTTTAGAAATAAGTTGGGAACAACCAATACTATAATTAGCCAACCATACCTCTTTCTTTTTACAAGAACTGAGCTAAATTTTATGAATATAATGTATAAATGCTCTAAATATCTTATTGATAAGAAGGTTGCATGCCTAAAGATACATTCGAAAATGCTTAGATTACCTTCGAATCTAAGACCAATCAGTAAACAGTTTATTGCTAGATTCAATGATTCAAATACAAGTTTAAAGGTTGAAAATTAAAAGCAGAATACTAGCATTGTCAGTATCGTTACTTAAATATTTATAAGCTAAAATATGAAGAAAAATGAAATCTGTAGAAATAATATTTATATGATTTCGATATTTTCTTAACCAAAATACATATGCTAGCAAAAAATTTTTTTAGAAGGAATATAGTGTTTTTAAGATATGTAGAGGGTGATTCTCTCTTCTCTCTCTCTCTCTCTAAAATCATGAGGCAACTTTGAGGTGTGGTAGAGCTCACTAAAACAAACAATTTTTCAAAAGGAATGTATGACCAGCAGTGCCCCGTTGAGACACAAACAGAAAAAATACTATGTTAGCGGAAACATAAAATGTTCATAAGCATCATATTTAACGAGTGATTCCATCGAGAAAATGTTGAAACAGTTTTAGAAATTGCATCCACCAACCACCATTCGTGCTTGGAGACCTTTATGACGGGATTGGCAGACAATATTGGCGGTAGTTGAAGGCAGCAAAGCGATGTGCCAGTGATCCTCTGCATCTCCAAAATCGGCATTTGCACTTGAGATTTCGGTCGGTTTGGATGATTTTACTAATAGCGAAAAGACTGTTAATGGAAACGACAGAGTAGGGCTTATGCTGTATTTGGAAAGCTTTCTAAATAGACGCATACCGAACCACAAAATGTTTAAGTGATTACATCGACAGCTGTGTGAAACTGGTTCATTTATCGCCAGTACTGATGAAAGGGGTAGATCGAGGACTGTAGGACAAACACACTTGGCAGATGTCATCTTGGATCATGTGGACGAAACACCTGGCACAATTACAAAGGGTGTAGCATGTCGCCTACAAATCAGTAAACCAACCCTTTGGAGAGTTTTACTGTTGGACTGTTGCTGGATACAATTTCTAAAACTGTTTTAACAGTTTCTGTACGGAATAGCTCATTAAGTATGCTGATAATGAATGTTTTATGTTTCTGTTAATGTGTTATTTTTTTTACTTTTGCCTCAACGTGGCACTTTAGTCCATATATTCTTATACAAAATTGTTTGTTTTATTGAGCTCTAGCACTCTTTAAAGTTTGTCCCTTGATTTTAGAATCACCATGTATATATGCACGTAAATGTTTAATGCATGTGACCCGCGCCCTCCATTAGTGTGAGAGTGTCAGAAGGAAGATTAGCCATATTCAAAACAAACTCTATTTATTCCCAATTATCAACAACGACAGAAATTCAATAGCCTAAGTTAAGAAATGCATTAAATACCCAATCTGTGAAGCAATAGCGTGGTAGACGAGATACTAGAAGTATCAACAATAAATCGGACCACTTACGTCCAGGCATACACCTTCTAATTCAAATAGACTTAACACTTAACTGACCAAATCGTCAATCGTGATATTAATCAAATAAGCAATGAATTGCTCTCGCCTAACTTTACGTTAATCCATCACTGTTATCCGTCTCAGCAGTCTAACCTCTCTTTCCGCTAACTTGAAAGTTTAATCTATAAATACAAGCCCTGATTTGCATCATACCATCTTCTTCGGAGGAGGAAAGTTTTCAATAGAATAAATTTTAAAGATCCATTATTCTCTAAGAGGATTATTAGTAGGAAGAACGTGAATAGAAACGTTACAAATGTATGTACGCGTGTTTTTATTACTTAAAAAAAGAAATCTCAACTTTCTTATCTATCTCATTCTCTGGTAATTAACGACAATATGTATGAAGTAAATAATTCCTAAACACACAAAATACGTTCATATAGTTACTGCACAAAGTAGATGGTGAAGGAATAAAATATGTTAGTCAATAAATCTCAAGTTACTACTTTTTTTTCTCACAACTAACAGTTTTTCATGTCATGTTATCTTAAGTTAAAGGAATAATTATCTTATTAATCTGTGATTGTACACAAATCACCCATGTCTGGGAAATATAGTTAAGATTTAGGGAGAATGCATGATATTTGTTATGCTTTTGTTGGTTATGCTTAAAAAAATTAAAATTTTAAAATTAAAAACTCTATTTAATAAAAATTTCAAAGCATATTTTTTCTATGTTTTAGTAAAATTTTTTTAAATATTTGATAATACACTTTTAGTGTTTTTTTACAATGGTGCTCAATTTTGAGGGGAAACATGGGTTGTCAAATGTGAAGTAGTTTCTTTGGAAGAAGACCTTAGTTATTGAACTATTTTTTTTACTTATGAACGCTTAAAATAACGAGGGGATTATTTACTTCATTTTTTATTTCTTATAATTTTCATAAGTTCATTTTTAAGTCGAGAATTGTTTAATCGAATAATATTCGATATAATAAACCGAATTTTCGACTAATTGTAGGTGCTCTACATTTTTAAATAAATCTAAAACCACTTTCTTGTTACATTCCGAATCGAAAATAGACATTCGAATTTCCTTTTTTGCCTACTTTAAAAAAATGTCTTCAAATTTGTATGCAAATTATTTTTCTGAAGAAAAATCCCCCTTTTGTTTACTCTACCTAGGTAATTTCGACAAGGAAAACTAATCAATCCACTGGAAAAAAAGAAACATGATGAAACTTTCAAGAAACAAAGCAGAATATTCTAGGAAGATAAATATTGCAAAAACAGTTTTATATTGGAATATTGCTCAGTATAAGCTTAGCCGGAAGGATATTAGAAAGATATTGAGAGCTGCAAATGCGTGTCGATAATGTTTTTTTGTTGATTCAAATTTTTATTTCTATATTGATAAATACATTTTCTAACATGTAATAGCATTGAGATGTAAGCCATTCGATGGATACGGTAAAAGAATAAAAAAAATGTAAAATGCACTATTTTATCTGTAAGATAAAAGTTATTTAAGTTACTATTTATGGGTATACTGTTGATGTTATTAAAAATTGAAATTTGCCAAGTATCCTAGGCCAAATGCAGATGGAACTTTTTAAGATTCTTAAGGTTTTTTAACGAAAAGAATGACAGGAAAAATTAAAACTAAGATGTTTTATTATTTACAATTTATCATGGGGTATTACTTAAAATGTTATTTCGAACAAAAATGCAATCTTAATATAAGATATATGAAAATATTCTATGGATGGAACCTTTTGACAGCTTTATTAAATTTTGTCAGTATATTAAATTAAGAATAAATGTTATAATATACAGAAATAATTTTTAAAAAGTCATAATTTTAGTTTGCGTCATTGAAATTTACATTTTCTTGTCATAACAAATTTGAATATTTAGAATCTTATTTTTAAATAGCATTACAAAACGTAAATTAAGTTTATTTGAAACATTGTTCCACCACGTACTTTTCTGTCTTCTTAGATTTTGTGTCTAGCATAATTTGGCTTTACATTTTAGATTTAGTACCTCATATATTATAAAATGCAGACGTATGCATTATATCCCTGCTGATATCATAAGGAAGTACGGAATAAAGACCGTAGAATTTTATAAAGTGTAACGAGAGTTTACTGTGTAAAGTATATCTGGATCTATGATGTTGCCAACTGAAAAAGTCAGTTGATGTATTTACTTATTAAAAAGTTAAACAATTAGATGTCTGGCAGACGGGAGAAATATAATGTGTTTCATTGTATTTGGAGGCCTAATTCACATCAAATTCTCGGCATTTACTTTATGGTTCTGAAATGTTTTAAAACATCCATTTAAATAGAACTAAAAACACAAAAATGTGAAACGATATTCAACAAATTTCATTTGTAACTGTATATTAATCTATCAATTTTATGAAAAGTAAATGTAAAAGAAACATTCTCATCTTGTGTAAAATTTTAAAAAGTGTTTTGTTTTATATTTTAAAACACAAACAAAATGAGAGAAAGTTAACGTTTTTCTTTTATACTTTAGCTGGTTTCATGCTTTTGTATTGAAAATCATATGAACAAATGCTGCAATTTTTTTTTCACTTCTTAACTAGGAATGATAGAGTTTCTTTTGATATCATGCTTTATTTGAGGTTTTCGAAAGCAGAAGAAAACTTGGCATTGTAAGAAATAATGTGTGTTTCTTTTTGTTGATAGTTACATTTGAGTTTTTCTTAAAACAAATTTGAAGAAAACTTGTATGATAGAACTTGTTATGAAAAGTCTTGAATTACTATAATTATTTTGAAACAAATCAGCATTCAAATACACAGAAACTGCAAGCGGAGAAACTGTAAAAAATTTCATTAATTTCACCGAAAGAGCAAAATTCTATATTAAGGTTCTTATTTATCATCTGCAGTAATACCCGAATATACGCAATAGGTAGGACTGAGTGATAACCAAGTAAGTCGAATTCGCGTAGAAAACCATGAAAGATTGAATTGATTAAAATAATTTTCTAGTTTAAAAAAAAACTAAAAATCAAATTATTAGTTTTGTAATTAATATTTTTTAGACATTTTGAAGTAATTATTTTGAAAATGTTACTTTAACCCCTTAAAGGCTGTATCACACGTCCATTATTCGTGCAACTTTTTCGCACAGTTTTCTCTCCAGCTGAAGGTAAAGGGTTGCCATAAACAAAACTACAGGCTCTGAAGTCAGCCGCGCTCTTTCTCTACATTGGAAGTTACTCGCCGATTTTTCTGCTTCGAAAACGACCACCCAATATTGTTTCTTTTATAACGCTTGAGCTTTTATTGACAGTCGAGAACAGATATGGCGTTTGACGATCAAGCAATTCTCGCGCTTGGATTTGCTGTCATTTTTGCAAGTAAATTCAAGAAATCAAAAAGAAAAAATTGCTAGAGAAACGGCCATCTTTTTCTTATCCTCATGGCGACTTGCTGGAATCCTCCTTTAAAAAAAATATTTTTTCGCGAAATGTGGTTTTTTTTAGATTCTACAGGTATGAACGCCTTTTAATCTCATCAATTAAAAAGCTCTCCATTATTTCGTTCCATTTTGTAAAAAAAAACATTACCGACGAGCAGACGCTTGACGAAGTCGAGGCCGCCATCTTGTTTTCACGTAGGAGACGAAGAATCCTATTGGCTGAGATTTGGAGCAATTTTAATTTCGAACAACTTTTTGAGATCACTAGCAAAAAGTTGCTCGAAAGCCGTTGCTATGGCAACTGAGTAAAAATTGCACGAAATGGCGGAAAATTGCTCCAAATGTCTACGTGTGATAAGGCTTTAAGTTCCCTAGGCGTGTATACTGATCCTTCCAAAGGAGGACATTTGTATTGTGCTGCTCTGTTTAAAACTAGTCCCACAGCTTTGGAATACAACAAAATGACATTGACAGTCCTTCTGAAGAATTTCCTGATTTCGGAGAAGAGGCGGGAAAGAAATTTGAAACGGACGATGAAATCTAGGAACCATGAAATTCATAGCTCTGCGGGTTTTTTTTCCCGTTTGAGTGTATTCTTTTCTATTCTTCCTTTGCCGTCATTTTCGCTTAACGTGTGTAACAGGTGCTTTTTAATTTTATGTACGAATGCACTAAATGTGATACTGGTTTATGTGTTCCACCCTGTTTCAGGATATATCACAGAACAGATAAGTTATAGTTTTTTTTTAGTGTATTAAACTGTAGAGATTAAATTTTTTATTTTCATTTTAATATTTTATCCTTTTCTTTTCTTTCTTTTTCAAAGTGAAAGTAAGCAATTTTTAGGAGAAAAAACATTTGTTTTCTTTTTCCCTAATAAAGCTCGCCTGAGGAAAAAGCGGTGGCATTGGGGGAGGTGTATTTCCTAACTTTTCCTCGACACTTTAGGGGTTAACTTAATATTCCAGCTAACCAGCTTCCTCTCAGTTAAGCAAAAAACAAAAAAAAAATATATCATACTTTTAACTGTAATCAATTTTTTCTTAACTCCATTCCTATGTAATAGAAAATCCAGAAGGCAAATAACTGCAGTAGAAAAATATAAAATAGATTAAATTAAAAATATATTATAAATATCATTGCTTAAATTTAAAATAAGACTTGACAAATCAAATTTACTTAAAATGTATTCTTAAGAAATTTTAGATTTACATATATAAATATGTATTTCTGAATATTGAAACAAACTGATTCGAAATTAATCTAAAAATATTATCCAATGATACTCCCATATATTTTATATATATGAAAGTAACAATAAAAATTACTTCTTGTATATCTGCGTTATATTTCAAATAAGAGTTGGTAGTACATTTATTCACTCTAAATCATTTTTGCCATACAAAAATTCTTATTCATGAAGATTTATATTATTCGTGGAAGACTCTAATGTCTTTCTTTTGTTACAATAACGAAACATTATTCTCTTTTGATTTTGGAAACAAAGGCATTATAGAATTCTCGTATCACAATGATTTAAATCTTTTCCTTTCCATTTGCTTGATTTTTCGGTGCTTATTTCCAATGACATTATCTTTTAAGCTGCCTCTTTATCATTATTTATTTTTCTCTTTGATAATCATTTATGGATAAAAAAAATAAAACTTTTTTTTCAAAACACTCTTTTGCTTTGTTTAACCATAACCAACATGTCCAAAAGGATTTGCAGGAGAACCATCCTTTATTACATAAAAAGGAAAAAAAATATGACTATGAAGAAAAGATGGAAAAGGATGAAGCAGGTAGTTATAAAAAGCACATGGAATCTTTGTTCGTTGCTGCTTTTTCTTGGATTATTTATTTGTGATGATGATTACCTATCTCTTTTAATCTTTCTGGTTAGATAATAATTATTATTTCTTTCGGTTTTTCTTCATTTAGTTTTTTTGGATTTTATTGTTCTATTTTGCACTGATCAGGTTTAAACAAAATACAGATATATTCGATACACTTTAAATTATTGGGCATTAAAAAAACTGAATATATTCCACATCTATGTTATTCTCAATGTTATTTTTTTCAATAACTCTTAATTTCTTTTTGTTTAAAATATTTTTGCTAATTTCATAAGTAGATTCGTAATCATATTATACGCTTTATTGATAAGAGATTTACAACTGCAATATAGGTTTTCGTTGATGTTATCTGAACATATGTTGTAATTTCGTTGTTGTTTCAAATCCCCTTGGAGCGGGAAAGCCTACTCCAAGTATATTTGATCTTTCAGGAAAAAATATTCCCAATGAATCCTAATAACTAAACGACTGTCCTAGGGAAATGTCCCAGAAGATGATCAGGGACAGGTATAGAAAGACTTTACCCCTTGCACAAAGGTTATACCACGCGGATGACCGCTTCAGAAGCGTGCCAAGGCCGTCTGAAGTGCCCTGGATCTCCTGCACTGTAGAGATAGACCAGGACTTATAGCAGCGTACTAGTGGTAAGTAGGAAGGTTTCATCAAGTCAGATTCCTTTTAACTCTGAAGGAAGAATGAATTCCAAAATGGCTCAAGACAGAGGAACTGGGGACAGGGAGGTCACAACCCTTGCCAGCCAGCTCATCAGCTGCCTCGTTCCCAGGCATACCCACATGCGACGGGATCTACTGGAGACACACTTATTCCTCCTTCCTAGGACAAGCCTAGCCAATTTGGAAATAATATTCAGACCAGTACTGTCAATAATCTTTGGCTAATTCTTCAAATTTTGAATGGAGTTTCTGCTGTCTGTCAGGTATAGTATTAATATTCTTCGTTTATACGCAGTTTACCTTTCGTTTACGGTCTTGTATGTTTAATTGCTCTCAATAAATGAAAAATATATATCAATTACTGATAAGAAAATAGCTGAATATAAATATCTTTTATAATTTTATCAAAATTTTATGTTTTGATATGATTTTTAGTTTTTCTATTTTCCAGTTTATAAGAATAAAATAATGATAAAGTGTTAATTGTTTGAAGTTTGCATAATGTAAATGAATAATGAACTTAAAAAATAATACAGTAGAAACTGATGCACTGAATGTCCATTTTATCATAACATTGTGAATTTCCCGTTGGACCATCTTTTACCTTTAATATAGCCTTGTTTGGATCATACTGGAGCTAGATTCAATTACATCATAAATTTTATCTTATAATCAAAATCTATCTTTAGACGGATCAAAACAAATTACCAAAGTATGTGGGAAGCTAAAATGTCCTACTGCAGCTTTCTAATACAAAATTAGAAGCAATCCGTCACGACAACATTTCTTCTGCAGACTCATACAATAAAATCGTCAAACGTCTGCACACTTTTGGATTGGAAACGTATATGCTCATATCGATGGACATATATGTATATATGGTACACATATGTAAAGGTAATACATATATATTATAGAGTGAAGCATATTGTAGAGTGCCTAAACTCTCTAGACAGGACCTTGCGGCCAATCCAAAGTTGGTTTTAATTTCTTTAGGATATATGAATTCATGGGCCTTATTTAGTCCCGCTGACTTCCGGGGATATGCAGCAACAACAGAAATAAAGCTTGTTATGAATTAAAAAGAATTTAGAAAAAAAAATCTCAATATCATTATATTCGACAAGAAGCATATAATCATTATCTAAAATAATATGGTTGTCTTGTTTCTAAGAAACACTTTCTAAAATTATGTGAGAGTTTTAATAATGTTTGTGGAAAGCAATAAAAAAAGACTGTCAGGATAACTATGCATTATAAATTATTAAAAAAACGTAGAGAAATAAATGATGCAAACATAATACAGCCATAGTTTAATGTAGACAATTTATAATATGATATAGATATACTCTAGTGACATGAGTTTCAAGTAATCAAAATAATAAAGTAACCAAAATAAAAATTCTTTAAAAGATCATCCGACAAGCACTGAAAGATAAAATCAAGTTTTGGTTAAAAGAAAGAAAGAATATCAAGTAAATAAACCATGAAAAAACTGCACCGGACAGAAAATCCAGGTGCATTTCAAAACTGTCTTCAATCTTTTTTCACCTTCTTTTCAAACATCCCCCCTCCTTTTATCATTTTCTTTGTTTGATTGGTTTGACGAATGCTATGAGTTTCCTGCGAGTCATTTCGGAACTGATCTAAGTCGCTTATGGTTAAAGAAACAAAAAAATAGGGTGGCTTTAAAAACTTATATTTCCTTTTCCTATGACTTAGGTGATAAACCAAGATAACAAAAAATAAATAAATAATAATGAAAGGATCGAAAAAGAAAGATAATTTAAAGCAACTAACAAAAACTATCGCAACCAAGGAAAGAGATTATGCAACAAAACCTATTTTGTCTATTCTCAAAAGGATGTAAAGCAAAAGCCCCTTTATTCAAAGCATATAGTATGTTGTCCAATTTAAACTTAAATTCAAAAAACTGGGTAGTTTTGATAAAAATAACAGTAAATTAAATTTCATTTTTAACGAAATTGTTAACTGTCTTAAGATTTTTTTTTAATTTTAAAGAATATATATGAGTATACGAACCATAAAGAGTGAATATATACAAGCAAATGAAAATAAAATTTTATCAGTAAGTGTATTTGGTAAAATATTTCTAAAAGAGAAAATAATTTTAATTAGCAATAATTTAATAGATGCAAAAGTTTTAGAGCTTCTAATTTGAGAAAAAATTTCGAATATAAGTATATACCCAATTTTTTAAATAATAAAAAAACATACAAATTTAAATATAATTCTGAAAACACTGCATTTTGAGAAGTAAATTTATTTTCCAGTATAAATATTCTTTGCTATAAAAACAACGGAATTTCAAGTCCCATTGATGCAAAAAATTACTTGTTTTTCCATTATTTATCTTTTGAACACTATAACTATTTTTTCGATGTTAATTTAAATAAAATTATCCTGATAAACGTAATAATACGTAAATTCAAAACTTTAGAGAAAAGTTTTATATTTGATAAAATGCATCAAAATCCAGGTGTTTAAATCAAAAATATCATCTCTTAAAAAATCATTTATTATCGAAAAACAAATGTAATCAGGTTTTAATACTATTCCCTAATATTTCGTTCTTTACTATTTATTTAACTGTTTTTGCCATGAAGAGTAATTTATAACTCAAGGCGAATAAATTTTTGAAATTTTATCTAGAAATGTTGAAACAAAAATTAGAAAATCACTAAAAAACATCATCGACAAACTGCTCCAAACAGTGCCAGTTTATCCATTGAGCGCTTGGGGTGAGCGCCCGGGGCTTGGATAAGCTGAACTTAACCAGATTTTCTGGTTATAAATTTAGATACTCCAGTGCCACGGGGGCGTGTAGATCTTCTGCGCCCAGGGCCCAAAAGGAGCTTAAATCGGCACTGGCTCCCAATGATGTCAGGAAAATATCAAATCAACTCAGTTTGTACTCAGTAGTAATTCAAAATGAAACTTTTTACGCCATCTTTCTATAGTATTCTGCCTCGTTTCTAGTTCAATAATAAATTTTTTTCTGGTAAACAGTAAAACAAGTTCTTGTCGAAATTGGAGACGCAAAATAAAAAAAAGTTAGTATATAAGGAAAAAGATATAAGGGTAAAAAATAATGTATAGCATAAAATACGACTGTCAATTTTTGATTCGAAAATAATCAATAATGAGTTTCAGATTCACTTTAAAAAATGTAGAAAAGTTAATATTTAATTAATAATCACATGTTTTTATAATTATTGGCATTAAAAGGAAATGTTTCGTTCATATCTGCAAAATGTTGCTTAAAATTTACTATAGGCTGTTATGCATACTAGTATTTAATTTTTGTTCTTGTGATGGAATTCCGAATTGCTCGATATGTTACTGATATTTGTAAAAATACTATATAAATATTTTGCAATGACGTCGAAGAAATGTTGGCAGCAGGAAAAAGATGAAAAAATTATGGAATTTTTATATGGATAAAAATACTGTGTTAAATCACAGTTTTGTAAACAATTTTTTATGTAACATCAACAAATCTTCTAATAAAAGATGCGAAATTATAATTACTTAAAATACAAAGTCTATTCAAAAGGTATCCAACCTCGAATTTTTCCGCGCACTGCAGGTATTCTAAGTGGGCGCCACTGTGCACAATGGAAAGTGATAGCTTAAAGCACATGCTGCATTTTTTTCCCCTTCGTTCCAATATACCAGTTGTTTCCTGCAGTTTAATTTTTAACACTGACTCCCATGGGATTGTCATATATAAAAATTATATTCAAAATTTAATATTTGTCTGGATAATTTGTGCATTTACGGTGTTAACTTTTCACCATGATTAAACATTTTATGAAGGAGATAAGTTTACATCCATTTCAGAAGGTGAAAATACTGAACATCTTTATTCCGCTCAATCCGTTACTTTTTTATTATTTCCCTAGCTGGTCTTACAGTTCTGAGGCAGTTCATTAAATCCATCATCAGATTCTTTCATTTCCAGATACAACAGGATAAAAGACTACTAATCTGAACTTAAAAAAAAAACATAAATTATTTCTCTGACAAATAGAACTAAATACACTACTCCCAACGAAGTTCTTTTGAAAGAGGAGTAGCATACCCAAGCTCATCTGCCTTTTTTCATCCATCAACACCTGGTACAACACGGTTTATAATTAAAGTCGTATTGTAGTTTTAATATCAAATTACATTATTATTGCATTCAATACAATGTTATTGTATAGGGGGGGGGGGAGTGATGAAAATTATGATAGAAAATTGGGTCGCAAATACTGAAAGTTTGAGACGCACTGGCTTACTTTGAATTTGAAATAGGATCCTAATCCCGCTAAGTAACTAAGATATTTTTTCTGGCCAATGATCGGATGCATTTGGAACAGAACTTATGTATTATAGTTTAAACTGTTTTTTATTGACTGATACAGTTAAAAAGCAGCTGACACTCTAAGCAACAACAAAAAATACATTGCAATAAAAATAAGAACTGTACAAATAAAAAGTTTGTATAATGAATATATATTCCTCATTCAAATTCAGGAGTTCAGAATACGATAAAAATATTTTCTAATAGGACTACTTAATAAATACAACTTGAAATAACAACCAAATAAAAATGCCTTAATAGATAATTCGAACAAGAACTGGAAAAAAACAAATGTGACTTTGATTAAAAGAAAAAATAGAATGCATCAATAGACAGAAAATCCGAGGGTGCTTTTCATAATTTTGTTGCTCATTCATTTTCACTTTCTCTTTTTCTTAACTTTCTCCCCTGTCACCATCATCCTCACATGATTGGTCCAACTGATGTAATGGATATGTCTCACTGGTAATTTCAAAGCCAATTTAAGTCAGTTATGGTTACACTAATAAAAAATAGAGCAACTTTCAAAACTTATTTTCCATTTTTCTCCTATCCAAAAACGACGAATCAAGAATTGAAAGAAATAAGCTAAAAAGAGATAAAAAGAGATCGTAAAGAAAGAGAATTTGACGCAAGTATTAAGAAATCTTACAACTGAGATTAAAAAGTTAAAGCATTGTGTGACAAAAACTGTTCCATCCTTTCTCGGATCGTAAAAAGAAAATATCGGAAACATAAGAAGTGCATTAAGGTGTTTAATACGTACCATAAATCTTGAAGAATTAGAAAATTTTCTTTTTATCAATGGTGAAACGATGAAAAATGTCATGGTATTTATTTAAACGTAAAGCGATTAATGTGATTAAAGTGGGTTTTGAAAAGTTGAAGAATTCGTGGAAAAAGGCGATGAGTGTTTGACTCAACAAAGTTCTTATATTGAAAGAATTGAAATGCAGACACAATTATTTTGTTAAATTTGGAAAGATTTATCAATCTATGGGGCTTTGAATTGTAGTAAGAAAATAAAAGCCCCTCAGCTAAGAAATTTTTATTGCTTAAGAGTTATAAGAAGATGATTTATTATTTTTCTTCTTAGAGAAAGAAGAATGAAACAGGAGAATAATAGATTTTCTTTTTCAAATTGATTTTTTAATAAGGGGTTGCACATTGGCAGTTATGTCTTTGCAGACACGGTCAATCCTTAAATGGGAGAGCCATTTAATAAAGGCACACACCATCTGGTGGTAGCTCTCACTATTAAATTCTGACACTTGAATTAATTTTAATTCAAACTCGAGTCAGATGCTAAACATTGCAGAGCCGAATTGTTACTCAAGGTTTGTTTTACATGCCACATAATCGTATGACACGAGTGCCTACGATTTTCGCATCTATAAAATGCTTCGTTTCCAGCAGGGATTGATTCCTCATTCTTGGGCTTCCGAAGCGGGCACACTACCTTCATGCAGTGCTGGTTTATACATTGGGTGCTTGGGGCAGGCACCAAGGGGCCCGGAAGAGCTCGGATAAACTGTACTTAAGCAGATTTTCTGGTTATAAATTTCAATCCACCAATACCAATTGGGTCTGTAGATTGGCCCGACCCTACACCCAGGGCCCGAAAGGAGCTTAATTCGGAGTTTAATCAAAGGATTAAACAATATTTAAGGAAATAAACTGTACAATATTCATATAAAGCACTTTTCTTGTGTAAATATAATTATTATTTACAAGGGTGGTACCCCCCTATCAACCTAATGGTGGACCAACCCACATTGTACAAATTATACAATTGTTCATACCATTGCGCAAAATGTAAAACTGCAATTTACATGTATTATGTAGTTCTATGTAAATTTATCCACGTACTGTGGTTTTGCTCCAATCTGTTGTAAAGATGTAGTTGCTTTTAATAATTATACCTTAAGTATAAAAAATTATTACAGCATCCGAATTTTTTTTATATAAAGAGAGATAAACTATATGATAGAAACATTTAATATGCAAATTAAAAAAAAGAGCTAGTCTAAAACTTTCAGCTCTCCATGAATTAAAATCTTATCTCACCCAAAAGATTTAATATGTTTGATGATATTTTTCCTAAGTTTTAATTGTGTTTTATTGACAAAAACTGTTTACTCGTTGACAAGTTCTTAAAAGCGTGAGGAAATTTTTAACACATTAAAAAGCGTAATTTTCGTAATATTTAGGATTTACTAAAAAGAAGATTTGAAAAATTATTAAGGGAATCGAAATGTAGTTTTATATTTAAAATCTTATTTTCTAATTAGATTTAAAAGAGAGAAAATGCGTATAATGTGACATTGAAATTCTAATTAAACAGAAGAATTATGCATTTTCAATACATTTTAAGGTGACTTTGTAAGATTTATACATAAATTATATGCCGTAGTCAGCTAAAAAGTTAATATTTTAGATTTATTTAAAATTAAGAATTGTTTTTTTATGTCCTGAAATTTATTACGATATTAAAAAAGATAATAATGAAAGAAATGAAAAAAATATTCAGGTAAATAAGATTTTCTTACTCTTAAATTATATATGATATCAAGATATTTTGATTAATAATTTCTGCTTAAGGTTAGTATACTTTATTTCATAATTTACCAATTTTGAAATATGAGAATATATTAGGGAACATATAAATTTATTTTTATTGAAAGAGTTCGAGAAAAGCAAAACTTTTTATCTTTACACACCATGTTTTCCTAGTTCAACTCAAAATATTTCTTATAAAGTATCTGGCATTTAATTTTAAAAAATACATCAGTAATTTGTTAAATGTGACTGAAAAAATATTCCACTTTTTTTAAAAACATTTATCTACTGTTGTAACAATAAGCTATCTACGTTGTCTCTTCTCTCTAACTAGACTTTTCATTCGTCCGGTCAAATAGCCACTTTATGTTAGGATAATGCCTCAACATATATAACTGGACCTCAGTATAAGTGGCTGAATAATATGTAAATAGAGTCAACGAGATAATTGTAGAGCTTGTAAATGATTATAGGTAATCTTGCTACATATTGATTTGTGCCAGTGTATTCCAAAGCCATATTGTCGCATCAGTTTTGGAGCTCAAGATTTTGGTTGTTATTGAATCTTCAAAGCTGAAGAAGTTGTATCTCGTTCAGATAAATAACGAAAATCATTCATTGCATTTAACTTTTCTTACCTGCATTCCACGTGGTTATATCTAGTGTTGGATTAATTAAAGTAAATTTTGTTGACAATTTCATGCTTGTAGCCATTTTTCAATTCTTACTATTAGTTCACTCTCTCACTATATATATATATATATATATATATATATATATATATATCTTGTTCAAATTTCCAATCGTTAGTAAAATACTTTTTATTCATCCCCTGAAGCTCAAATTCCTTTTTATAAACTTTTAGTGGATGATACTTGATTTTTATTATTGAAAAAATTATAAAATCTCCCTGCACCACAAAGTATCACACGGGGCTTACAGAAGTAAGTATTAATCACGCATTATAAAGGAATGAAGGGGGAAAAACCCTTTGAGGTTATGAAGGATTACAAATATTTACAACAAATTCTCGGAACTTTTTAAAAGCACTTCTGTTGGAAAGAAGTCGGTGAAGATTTGGAGGCCAATTTATTTTTATTAAGTCCCCTAAAAACCAGTCTTAGAATGTTTCGTTCTCTTTCAAACTTGGAACACTGAAGGAGCACATGTTCTACATTTTCTTTGACACCAATATCACAATCACAGGAAGATGACGGAACTAAAATAAATTTGCTCAAGTAGCTTTTAAAGTTGTCTTGGCCAGTTAGAAATTAGATTATTCTATACCTAATTAGTATAAAAATACTGGCAGGTCAGTCTCTTATTAATGGTTGGAAAAAATTTCTTTGTTTAGCTATCTTTATTTGAAATGAGATGTTCTTGGTTCCAAGACTTCACCATTATTGGCTCATAATCTTCTTGTAAAACGATTTAGGAATATTAACGGCAATGTTAATTTTGCGCTTGGTAACCAATCGGCCCTCTCATTTCCAAGAACGAAATCTTGATGTTAATGCAGTTTTTTCAAATATTAATTCATCAATTAAATTAAATTTTTTATTTTTAAATGTATTCTGCTTTATTTCAGACGAAGTTATATTTTTCTGCTACAGATGGCACCAGTAAGTTTTTCTAACGAAGAAGGAATTGACTTAAATTTTTGTTCATTTGCTTGTGTGTGTTTGATTCAAGGGCTTCTCCGCCCATGTTGCATTCAGATTCCCCGGGAATCCTAATAATGAGCGAAATCTTCACCTCAACCATTACGAGAAGGAGGAGTTGAGATATTGAATCTACTCATAAACTAATTTAGTTACAACGACTACAAGAGGCGTCTTGTAATCGTATAATCCTATTCAGACACGTACGAACATGTTCCAAATTCAGGTTTGAGAATCTGTATCCTTTGATTGTATTTGTTTAAAAAAAATTACAGATTGTTTATACCTATTTACTTTTTGCTTGTTTTCATTGACCGTCATACTATCCTTCATACTTCATTAATTTATGTTTTACTTTTTAAAGATCAATATATGTTTCTTTATCTAAAAGTAGAATAAAACAGGGTGAAATAAAATTAGGCTTCATGCTTGAAAATAAATAAAGAGCAAATAAAAGAATAAAGAAAATATTTCAAATGATTTTCGAACCACGAGTATTTTAAAACGTAATTCTGGCATACTATTTTGTATCATTTCCTTCACAGAAATAGAGTGAATAGGCGGGAAGTGGTTTTAACAAATCATGGAGAAAAATCGAAATATGAAAAGAATAATAAAAAATAGGAATAAACACCAATACTAAATGGTAAACTTTACAAGTAGAAGCTTATCACACAGTGAGAGGATTTCAAACTTTATAAATAAAACAATGGGAAAAGCGAAAAGAAAATTACATTTTTGATGTCTTATAAAGGTAACTAATGATTGGAATTCAGCCAATTATTATTCTTAAGCACGCACTTCCAAACTCTTAATAAAATGCTGTTGCAGTGTCTCGCCAAAGTGATCCAATTATGATGGAAAAGATAAGAGAGCTCCTTGTAATTGTTTAATTTAAATAAATATTTCAAATACTTACAGATAACATCTTTTGTTTAATGCCTCATGAGTTTCTTTAACGAAAATCAATATTTGGGTCGGGAAGTTATTTTTCCATGCTTAGAGAGAGAGGTTTTGAATTATAAATTTAATATCCGCGAGATTAGAAAGCACATTATCACCTGAATCTGGTTTATTAGATTCAAATTACTTTATAAATTTTTTATTAAAAAGGTTTCTCTGGAGTTTCATTTGAGGCTATCTTTGAAAAGAGTGCACAAAAGTAATATAAATGTTAATTTTCTTTCCGTAGTAAAAAAGAAGTACATTTTGTGATGTGTGATAAAGACAGCTTAAATGTTTATTTTTAAATATTTTTTTTATGTATTATTTTTAGTTTACATGGATTTTTATATTCGTTCTGATTATTTAGGAATCCAATGGCTTTTTATTGGAGATGAATTTTTTTTAGACCAAAAGAAATGATTTGAATCTCTTCATAACAAGTCGAATTACGTTGCAATTTCTGATTAACAAGGATAAGATGTCAAGTATTTCAAGAATTTTTTATTCCACATCATATTATACACGGTTGGGCAAAGCAGAGTCACCCCCCAGGTAACAAAGAAATAGGACAAAGGAAAGGAGATAAAGTTCCGTAATGTACTTCTAAAAGTTGTTGGAAATGACCACTATTGCAAATTGCGTAAGGCAGACTAATGCTGAACTGCTGGAATTATTGCAATCTCATCCGAAATTTTGAGCTGCAGTTCTTGTAGAATATAAGGGTTCCTTTGATTCACCTTAGATTTGAGAACACCTCTCAAACAATAATCGCCTACTGACAAATCAGTAGACCTGGGTGACCAACTAGAGCAAAGACAAGACTGAACTCTGCTAACAACTCTGTTAGGTGTAAATATTGTGTAAGTGTGATCTATGGTTCGTGTGATGCATGAGACTTGCACCATCCTGTTGGAAGTAATTGTAGGTATTTTTCTCCTCAGTTAATACTGCCACAAATGCATTCAATGTGTTTGAAATGTAATGCTCTGAATTTTCCGTCTGATGAAAGAACATGGGGCCAATAATGTGACGTCAGACACACTGCACGTCTAACTTCTGCGGATTCTTCGTTGCCAAGAACTTTCCAGTCTGTATGTTGAGATAATCCCTTAGGTGAAACAAAGCTTCATCAGAAATAAAGAAAAGATCCATGTCCAAGTCATTTATTCATATCTTCGGTCTAATTCATTGGTGTACGCGTATCATTCATGTCCAATCGTATCCACTCATCCAGATCACTTTTATTTTCCCCACCCAAATAACAAATTATTTATGTATATGTTATCACGATGTAGTATATCTTCTGGACCTGTGTTTGTGCGTATAACTACTGTTGAAGATCCACCATGCAGAAGGGGCCGATGCAGTCAAATATGTTGAAGTTCAAACGTCCACCCGTTGGTGTGGTGTCGAAGTTAGGAGAAGTGACAGCTCAGGTGTCGTCCTCGTCACTTGACCATGGTTCAGAACTACGAGATCAGCTGCCAAAACCCCTCCAGTAGCTGAATAGTGCAACGTTTATATTCACACACTCGACGTATAAAAATTTGAGGATGGATAAAACAATTTCCAAAGCTGTAGATTAGTATAATAATTATAGATTAAAATGCAACATATGTAGACTTTTGAATCTTCCATGCCCACATAATGCTTCAGTAATTTAATCACTTGATGTTTTGCTCCTATAAATATATTAAGGTATCCGACTACCCTAAAACTGTGAATTTTGCCAAAAATTGGCAAATATTTTTTATGATTTTAGTTTATGGGCCATCTTATTAGCTTTATAAAAATACCAAGTTTATCATTTTCCGTTTAATAGAACAAAAACTACAAGTGTTTTAGTAAAAGCATATTACATTACTTTAAGCAAGATTTCATACTCTAAAACGCGTTTTACTCGAAATGTGATTTTTTGAAAATAATCAAACGGGGTCAGCGATTGCTAAAAAAGTTTTGAACATAATAACCTGAAATTTTTTCTGTAAGTTCTGTATAAAAGTAGAAATGTTTTAACCTTCAGATTTATCAATCACTGTTTTATTACAAAATTTACAGTCCTTTATGTGAATATAATCACTGTCTTTTTAAGCATTTTCTTATAATAACCGAGATAATGTGCTCTAGTTTTGTAAAAAAGAAAATATCTCTTATCCTGAAGGTCATTTCAAAATTGAATAATATAGCAACACATTAGATTGAAAAAATTGAAAATTTGTTCATAAGCTTTTGGTGCAGAATGGGCCACGTTTATGCTATTTTTTGTCAATTTTTACCTATTTTTTCCCGTTTTAGTAATAATAATTTATTTTTCTCTTCTTAATTTCAGCACATTATTCTTAACATCCACTAAAATCTAAAAATTACAAAAAAAATAACCATATATCCTTTTTTTAAAAAAAAGTGGTCGCAGCCAGTCGGATACCTTACATATAAACTGAAATATCTTAAATTGAATCATACATCAAGAAGCATCAACATTGTTTCAAAGAAAGGTATTAAATTTTATGTCCAATTAAATTTTGGCTATTAAAATGACATGCACATACTATGCATATCAAGCACATATATATAGATTTACTTTCCAATAACTCTTCAACTAATATAGCTATAGTATATGTATAAATTACTAGGTAATTTTAGAAGCAATCACGTAATCATAAAGAAAAACGTTTATAAAAGCAGACAGGATTACGTGAATTACTTTCATAGTACATTAAGTAATACAATGATAATATTTTAGTATTATAGTATCAATACAGCATTATATTTTATTACCGTCAAGTAATTTTTTATTCTATTTTTTGATGATATATAAAGTACTCTCACAGTAATGCTATAATAAATATAAACAGTACATAAAATCTATTTTAATTTTAATAACAAAGTACAAATATATCAAACATAAAAAAAAATTTGAATAAAAGTTTATGTTTTCAAATAAGATAATGTGGAGGAGTCTGCTGTTTTTTCCTTACGTCAGATTGAAATATCAAATGACAGAAAATATATTTTTTATGGCAGAGGTGTCTGTTACTGCAGATGCATACAACTACATTGATAATATTAAATACATGGCTGTGTAAATTCTTCTTTAAATTAAAGATAGTAAGAAGGTTAATTTAAGCAAAAATTGCTCTTACTTACTTATGTCATCATTTTTATACAGTTTCGTGTTACGCATTGTTACCTTAAAATAGATTAAGTGTTAGATATAAAATAAGTGAAACGTTTTTTAACGTATACATTATGCAATTATAAACAGACGAAGATTAAATTAATGTTAAAATGAATAATAATGATGAAACAAGCCCGCATTGAAATTTCTTTGTTTCATTTCGATAAATTAAAATATAAAAAATTATGGTATAATTTTATAAATTCCAAATGTAAAAATTTAGAAGACCGGTGATGTGAATTCATTTCAATTGCTTTTTTTCCGGATATATTAAAAATTTTCAAAGAATTTACTGTAAGATTCCTTTGCAATTGAATAGAAATGACTCATTGCCAAAATTTATAATTTTTTTGTTTGTATGGTTTTGCTAAAGTTACACATTTTAAGACCTTTTTTCATTCATTTACATTAATATTTATTGTTATAAATGATATACTACATCCTTTTAAAGATATATTGTCAAACGCGTAATGCATAAAATATATAGTTCAATATAATACAATATATAATATAATATATTTAAATGATATATTGTGTTTTATCTGATTTTCAATATTAATAAATATTTCTCTTTTTGCTCTTTTGGTGAATTTATCCTTTTTATTCAAGTATTTTATAATAAATTTTAAAAGATACAGTATGAAAATAAGGAAAAAATATAAGATAAATATTCACATATAAATAAAAGAAAAATAAAGAGAAAAAAAATTACTGAAATTATATATTAATTTTTTTCTAACGTGGCTTATTGAAATTTAAATGATTCATATATCACAAAATATAAGAGAAACAGCAGAAAACCTTTTATTCTATATATGTCATTATTAAATATATATAATATAAATAATCATCTACAAGTAAAATACACTTTCAACGAAACGGCTCTTGATAACATTTACATTTAAGCTTAAAATTGTACTAGTAAAAATACACTCGCATGCTATAAAAAGAAGAATATGCCAAGTGTTCTGAAATTTAAACGAGAAAAATGACTTGCCAAGAGAAATGCAATGAATTTCTTAACTGAAAAATGACACTCGGTCTTAGTTACGAACTTCAAATGATAAATTATCAGTCAGTTGAAAGTGGATTAAGCTACGATCCTTTTTAATTATAAAGTTTGATTGTTCTTCATAATGAATATGTTTAAAACCGGTTACCAATTTAAGATTTTCATCTGAAATTATGTTTCATTGAGTGTTAGTCATCTTTTTCATTTTCATTTACATTCTATGAAGAGGATTATGAGTTGAATCAACTTACTTTTAAATTATTTTCACAAAGAACGTACTTGATTGTGATACATGAAGTTTATCATTAAGTGCTCAGAGTTTGCTTTTGCAATCTGAATTCTACTTATATGGAATAGTGTAGATTTGCTTAGACCCTGAGAGTAATAGTCAATAGAAGGAAAAAGGCAATACATAATTTGAATGCTAAATAGCAATAAAGCGGATTTTTCATTCATTGAGCACTTTTGTGTAAAACACAAAGATTTATTCAAATACTTTTAATGAAAATTAAGATATAGTTTTAAAAGCTTTAAGAAAAAATATATGCATTTATTATTACATTACATGTGATTAATTTTCGAAATATTTCATTAAAATTAGCATCATTATAATAAACCCTTTATTCTCCATTCAGTAATTTTTACTATTTCACAGTCAGTTCCTAAGAATATACTTTTGCTTGCAACTTATTAAAACAAAATGCAAACAAAAAATGATTAAATGCAAAAAGAAAACTCTAATTTGAAAATTAAATAAACTATTACTTAAAAATATTATGAATTTTTTATTAAAATATATAGGGGAAAACATTAAGCTAGAAGAATTAAACCATCCTACAGTAGTTTCATTTTTTTAAAAATTAGAAACACAATTTCGTCAATATATTATGCCTCCCACTACAAAATAAAGCAATAAAATTTTTCCAAACATCTGCATACCTTTTGGATGCAGATCGGGAATATAGATGTATATATGAATTAATATATATGTAGATTTAGTAAGTATACGTAAAGATAATAAACAGGAAATTGCTGCAAAAAGTATACTTAGTAGGAAAGTAGAATTTTGTTTGCTTTCGATTACTTGCTGCCTCTACATAATTGCTCCGGTGTCAGGAAGAATTGCATGAATCAGGCAAGATTTATTTTTTTGGGGAGATGATGTTCCTTTTGGGAACTACAGAAGCAACGGTAAAAATGTCTATTGTCATTGTGTAAAAAAGTCTATTATATGTGGGGTAATCATAAACACTTTTTAGTTTCGAGGTAATGCGTGGTTATTTATTTTTTGGAGCGTTTAAGCATAAACTATTGTTTCGGTGGTTATTAAAATTAATTAAAATTTTTTTAAAAATCCCTTTATTGCATTAAACGTTGATTTTAGATATGAATTGCGAACAGAGAAATCACTTTGTTTATCAATAGCTATATGTTTAGTTTTTCAAAAGAAGAAAAATACCTTAAATAACATTTATAAATTAGTGATGGTATATTTTATTGACAAGTGAATACGTTAGACGGACTTTAGTACAATGAATCAACTACTGAATAATAATATGTTAATATATATGTGGAAGGAGTTAAGTGTATTAAAAAGGCGTCGTTGAACATTTTAGTGAGTTTATAAGGAAGTTATTTTGTTGTCGTTCTTGTTGTATTTAACCCCCCCCCCTCCTCCACCCCCAAATAAAATAATTTAAGCTTTTTTATATACATGTATGACACTGCGTAATTGATACATATTTGAATTATTTAAATTTATTTAAACTTTTAAAAATCTTGCTTTTAACACCTTTAAAATTATTTTATTTAACACAAATAAAATAAAATCAAATTTTGTCTTACATGATTGACGATTTATACTTACACAGTTATTATACTTAATTATACTACAAAGTTTTAAATCTCCCATTAATTTGAAAATTCATATTTAACCTATCAGTTAAATGTGATAAATTCACTAAAATCTAAAAAAATTAATATTAAATAAAATAGAGAATGATCAAAATTTCTTCTACATCCATTTCAATGGCTGCATTTATATTTTATTGTATATTTAAATTGAATGTGGACATAAATAAAGAAAATCTTTCATCAATTTCTTTTCTTTTTGTCTTTACATAATGAAAAGTTTGATGCATTTAACATATATATTAGTATCTATTATAATTATGTTCTGTATTTTTTAAATTGAATATTGTTTTCTGTAAAATTAATATTTGTATTATATATATTTTGATAGAGATAAATGCCTAAAATTTTTTAAAGTCTTAAATTGTCTCTATAGTTTGTATTCAGAATACAAATTCATGTTCAAACTTCAAACTGCAAATCTTATGTATTGAAACATAAGATGAATTAGTTCTCAAAGCATTTTACTTAAAACATATTACAAAATATCTCAAAACATTTTACTTATCTGAATAAATAGTAGTAGAAGACTATACTCTAATCTTCACATCAACAGCGAACTATCCAGTATAAGAGTGGTTCAAGAAATGATGTAATCTTGTCATGAATGAAAATTCCCAATTTATAGATTTAATAAATATTAATAATTTCTAGAAGAACAATAGAAATTATATTTAAAAGAACACATGCATGTGTTATTTTTAGGGAGTACCTAAAACACTTTCAGAAAATTTAATGGGTTTTCACCAATGATGTAGGAAAGCAAGAAAAAAAAAAGACTTTTATAATATTTATGTCTTGTAAACTATTAAAATTAATTTAGATAAATAATATGAAAATTATAATTCCACTGCTTAAGTATAAGCAATTTATAATAAGGCATAGATATATTCCAAAAGCACGAATTTAAAGTAAATGTACTTGAAAAGTAATCATAAAAAATTCTTCGTAAAATCATCGAACAAGTATTGAAAGAGATAAAATCAAGCTTTGGGTAAGATAGAAGGAATATCAAACGAAAAAGCCATGAAAAAGCTGCAATGAACAGAAAATCCAGGTACTTTTCATAACTGTCTTCCTTCTTTTCACCTTTTCTTTCACACTCTTTTTTCCCCTTTCATTATTTTCTTTTTGTGATTGGTGTGTCGAATGTAATGAGTATTTCACGAGTCATTTTGGAGCTGATCTCCGTCGGTTATAGTTACACAAAGGAAAAAACGTCTGGTTTTGAAAACTTATTTTCGATTTTCCCATGATTACTAAATGATAAACCCAGAAAATAAAATAATAAGGAAAAATTTTATGAAGAAAAATACGTTTGGAGAGCGACTATCAAGATATCTAGATCTGAGAACAGAGATAAAGATTTGTGCGACAAAAACTTTTCTTTACTTTTCCAAAAAGACCTCAAAAAAGGTTCTTTATTTTGAGCGCAATGAATAATACAATATGTACTTAGAATAAATTAGAAATTCGAATCGAAAATTTTCATTTTGGCAGTCTTAAGGGAGTGAATAATAATTTAAATTTCATTTATTAAAAGAACGTTTAATCGTCTTAAGATTTTTTCTTTTTAATAGTGTGTTGATTATATATTTGATTCGATTAAAGTATCATAATTAATTTCGATTGAGATAAAATTTATTTTCTTATCAAAATATTGTACAAACAAGGATATATTTTAATTAATTATAACTTAATTGATGACAAAAAATTATAGCTTTTGAGTAGAAATCTTTCATCGCAATGTTTAGAACAAGATGATTTAATTATTTATATATATACAGAGAGGATGAGAGCGTCAATTCAACTGAGGGTAAAATAATTAAAGATATAATTAATGTTTGTTTTTTATTTTCCAGATCAATATAAAAATGTCAATTCAAAAAGAATGTTTAAATAAAGCAATTTATTCACTCTATTTCCTCAAAATATATTTAAAAAAAATCGAAATTGAAACTGAATAATTATGGAAAAAAATATATAAGACTAGACTAATTTTCTCACCTATGAATGTAGCTTTATATAGACTTGAATGAATAACTTGAATACCTTATTTGTATTCAAAGTAGTTTTCATGTTCTTTAGTTATGTTTCTTTGTTAAAATATTATTTTCTAGTTAAAGTACACATTAGAAATTAATTAAATTAGCACACTAAATTAGATTCACAAATTTTTTTTTTCAGAATTATTTAAATATAAAATGGGTTAAGTCCGAACAAATTACGCGTATTAAAAATATTAGAAACGTTAATTTTTAATTCTTTAGTTTAACGGCCAACAGAATAGTTATTTACGTTAATTTAAAATTTGTGAAATTACTATTTTTATTGTTTTATCAAGGCTAAGAATTTTATTGCTTTTACTAACTGGAATCTTACTATTCGCTAAATTTTTTCTACATTACTAATTGATTTTATTATATTTTTTTCACGAAATAACGTTTCTGTGTTCTATAAAAAAATTTGTAATTATTTCCTTCTTTTTATAAGTAAGTGTTTGATTAAAAAAACCCTCTAAATTCTTTATTTTCTCAGTTAACTTGAAATTAAATTTGAAGTTCTGTATTTAAATTATTTATCTTTGAAGATATTCTTGTTTTCCATTTTAATAGTAGTTAATGTTTAAGACAGCATTCTTAAAGTTTTATTTCCAGTGTTATCCTCCAGTGTTTCTAGTGTTCCAGTTATTTATAATAAATAAATATAAGGTGATATATACCCTTATAATTGCTAATATTAAAAATATTTTCACTTAATTAGCAGTTATCTATTACAGTTTACTCTTTGCATAATTTACTAAAATCTAATGATATAATTAAACATAATACATATTTTAAAGAGAACTCTAATTTATATTTTGTTAGAAAAGTCTTGCAGCTAAGCTTTTCATGTTTTCTTTGAAAAATATTAAATAATCTTTTATGTTTAATGTAGTAGTTAATTTTGATTTCTTACATTGCTTTATTAAGTTATAACTAAACCATGGTATAATATAATTAAATAAAATATTTAAAAAAAATTAATACTTTGAAATACTTGAAATAATTATTTAAATTTACTTTTTTTGTTAGGACGTTTAAGTTGTTTTAAAGTAAGTTACTAATACGTAGTTATATGAATTTTATTACGATAACTTATTGAAATTCTTAAGCGATTATTGAAAATTATAGTATTTCTTTACTATTTAATAATATCTGTAAAGTATACTACACTCAGCAGAAATACATTTGAAAAGTTTTAATCATTAATTACTCTAAAGGTTTCACTTGCAATTCTTAAATTACTTAAACGAAATTTATACAATGAAATTTTACCAATCCTACACGAATAATATAAGAACTAAGAAAAAACAAACTACATAATATATATAAATTATTTTTACCACTTATAAAAATATTAAAGCTTTAAAAGAATTATAGATAAACACATATTTTACTCTAAATTTGTTTAAGAAATAAAATAATGGTTAGATACAGCAAATGTGCAGTTTTAAAAACTTTATTGTACAAATTATATTTATGTATATTTTATACAAAAATAAATTAATAAAAAAGGGGATGTAAATTAATGAAATTTCTTTAATATTAGAAATACATTTAAAAACAATAACGAAAAATAAATTTTTAAGCAACAAAGAAGGCTCAAAATTTCTCGTTAGAGCTAAGTGCTATTTTCTTACATTAATAAACCGTTATATACTATCGAAACACATATTTAAGATCTAAAAGGCAATAATTAAACTGTTAAATATAATAAAACAACGCAGACAAACAAAAGTATCTCATTATTAAATTATAAACTATCTCATCAAGATATCATTATTCCTTTAAGAAAATCAATATCAGAGTTTCACAGAAAATCTAAATACTTTTAGAGATTCAAGTTTGGATTCTAAATACACTTACTAGAATGTAGAACCATAGGTAAGTGTAAGAATAAAAAAAAAGGGAAAAAAAATGAAAACAAAATAACTAAAGGAATAGATAATACAAAGCTAAAATCTTGTTAGTGTCCTTTTCCTGTTGCCCCTATAGGATTTCTTCCGTGTGGAAAGAATGGTGTTGAACGCGGAGAAGAATACCATTTCGGCGATGACGACATCTTTTGGGAATTTCAAAAAGAGAAATAACTGAGGATGAAACTATGTGTAAAGGCTTTTATAGCTCATTCAGGCTGAATGCTTTTTAGTGTCGTGCCAGTGTATTGCTAACTATTCCCGAGAGTAAACATGGAGCTTTTTAATAATTAGATTCATTTTCGAGGAGTAAAAGCAAGTGAGGTATCCTTAAATGAATGTGTAAGTGCTT
Organism: Trichonephila clavata; assembly: GCA_019973975.1. Classification (NCBI taxonomy): domain Eukaryota; kingdom Metazoa; phylum Arthropoda; class Arachnida; order Araneae; family Nephilidae; genus Trichonephila; species Trichonephila clavata. Next base: position 431 of record BMAO01010541.1, on the reverse strand, counting down.
TTAAATGTTAATTACATTGCATTTTGGAATGATCTATAAACAAAGAAATGTGTGTTTAGATTTCTTAGTATCTGTATTTTTTTCTTTTTAAAAGAAAAAATGTTTTCTACGTTTTCTATAAGAATTGTAATCATGTTAAACATTATTGCTCTTGAATATACTTATAAATTCAAATGTATTAACACCACCTAAAACAGTTCATGGTAATGTAAATAGAACAAAATTAACACGTTTCAGTTAGAAATAATAGAAAGTTTTGTTTTCATTTGTGATTTTTTCCCTTCATATACATTAAAAAAATATCAAATATTCAAATCTCAGAGAATACGTAAATGAAATTTCATTTTTAAAACTCAAATTTAAATAGCTGTAAACTTTAAACATTTTTTCGTACTAAGATCCTTAAATTAAATCAAATTAAATTCTTTTAA